>CM064568.1:57057720-57147720 GCA_032716605.1 Paralithodes platypus
TCCTAGGTTCGAGTCCTTGGAGTTCCACATGTACAGTATTTTTAATTAAATTTACTTTAGTAATCCTTGGAGTGTCCCATGTATTTTTATTGAGTTTAGAAGTAAAGTTGGTTTGTGAAAAAAATATGAATGCATAGATCCTTCCTAAGGTGAATAAAAGCATTTAATGATCGAATAAACTGAACGCTTGCTAATCCTGAAGGTGTTTAACTTGAAAGAATTTCCATCCTGGTGTTTTGGAAATATTTTAAGTTTGTAAGGGTTCTGTAAACATTGCTAACGGAGTAAATTTATACAAATCGAACTTGGCAAGGTAAAAGTGAATGGGAGAGCTTTGGTTACTGATTAGTTGCTTTCGTTAACTCTCCTAAGTTAAGGAAAGGAATTTATGTGCAGTATCCAAGCTTTAACCTAATTTATTTTACCGACGCTGATTTTAATGCACTATTGTAAGTTTTTGAATTTTTTTGCTCCATTGGTAAATAAAGAAAAATATGATATATGAATTGTATATATACCATCTAAGCCCATTATACATTTTGATATGCTGTATTGTTCAATGGATAGGGTTAGGCTGAAAATAGAAGTACCTAGTTGTAGTAGTGACTAGTTATAAATAGTAAAATATGCTAGGAAAAAGTTTGGTAAAAGATCTGATAATGATTGGTTCTATATACTGTAGTCTTTAATGTTTTTTTAATTAGTCTGGCAGCTTAGTTAGAAATTTGAAAGTAAAACTTGCAAAAGAAACTAAAACACAAATGACTATAAAGACCAAGTACTTGTCAAAATAGCAATTAGCAATAAAGTTTGAAATGGTATAAAGCAAGAGCAATTTTGGCGTAAGTGAAACTCAATTCTAGTTTGTGAGACTGAATAACTAATAATAACTGATAATATAATAAGACTGAATAACTAATAATAGGTAAATAACAAACAAGTTTGCAGTCCATTTTTTGTATTTGATACGGTACTCTTGAAGAATATACAGTACTATATATTATAGTTGCAAATGCAGTATCCCTAAGTGAAGTGTTGGTATAAAACTTAAATTATAAATTAAATGTATAAGTAAAAGATTTACCTAGTGGTGTAATGAGTAAATTACCTGAAGTAATTAAAAACTACATTAGAAATGGAAGCAAACCTTAATTGTCCATTTATAACTTTAGATCCTTCCTAAGATGAGTAAAGTGGATTAATGGTCTCTATAAATTTTGAAAAGTAGTTTAATAGGCTGGAAGGCTAAGAATTCAATAACAAATGTTAGCCTGAAGAAAGTAACTGTTGGTCATTTATATAAAGTCCAGTGAAGTGTAAGACTAGTGTAATCTATATAATTTGGGCTGAAAATATGACATGCTGAGGAATTTGCCTATAAAATAAGATACCCTGGCTGACTCTTCCCAAATGGTAGAAATATTAGCTTCTATTACTCTAGTACAGTACCAGTTATCTGAAAGTAAATTTGTAATCCGATTATTGTAGATTTCTGTAGACTCTAATTGGTCATTGGGAATACTGTACATATATGGGATATAGCTGTATTAAGGAGGGAGGATTGAAAAATAGTTAAAAAAAATTACGGTATATATCTTTAAAATACTTTGAATCTGAAGGTTACATTTGTTATTTTTGCTTATGGCTGAAACTTGGTTATAGCTTATGAGAAGAGTAGTTATTAATACAGTACTGTACCTATATATGGTAATAAGGATTATCTTTTATGGTACTAGGGAAGACTGATGGAGATAGTGATGCCTTGGTCTACAGTATAGTACATATGAAAGTTAGATTTTAGTTATAGGTATAATCAATAGGCTTAGTTTTATAGAATTAGTACTACATTAGGTATAATTAATAGGCCTTTAGTTAGTTCATAGTTTTATTGAATGATTAGTAGGATTGGTATAGGTTTAGTTCATACATAGTTTTATACAATGATTACTACATTTGTAACGGGCTTATTTGTTATATTTATGATTTATGTATTTATTTGTCTGTTTAACATGGAGCTAAAAATGTCACTAACCCATGGTGTATTAATCCTTTTGGAATGCAATATATTTTTCCATATTCTGGCTTTTTGACAAATTTGAGCAGTTTAAGAGGGACCTTTGAGAGAGTAAAGGGCAATGACTAGATCAACCTTCTGACTCTCACAGGCCCTACCTAAGCTGAATAAATAATCTATTAGCCAGAATACAGGAAGTAATTGTATACTGAAAGTTTAAGGTGCAAGTTCTGTTTGTATAGATTATTAAAGTTTACTTTTTGCGATGCAGTTGTAGATGATTCATAATTATTCTGATTGAGTTTTAATATTGACAAGTTGAGACTTCGATAGAAAGAAATTCATAACAAAATATTGCTTGCAAAATAGACTTGGAAATTAAAGTAATTAAATCTATACTCTGGTATATACCCCATAGTTTGGGTTTGCCGACTTGAGACCGAGCCCGCACGGAGTTTAACATTCAAATAAATATCATGTTTGGAATATTTGAGCATTTGTCCAAAGACTGAAAATTTAAAGTAATTAATTTGGGAATTTGTATATACTCAGGCACATACCCCATAGGTGGGGTTGGGCAACTTGAGACCGCAGGAAAAATTATAGCTATACTCAGGCCCAATCGCAATTTTCCTAAAAAAAAAAAAAAAAAAAAAAAAGTACTAGAAATTTTGCAATATTTAAGTTTTCATTTTTCTATTGTCTACTCAAAGTTGTCTTTATTAATACTGGATATAGAAGTTATGCATATTTTTCTACAACTGCATAATACAGTAATGGAATGATATTTTAGAATGTGCATTGTTTTGTATATGTTTGAAGACTAATTAAGTATTGATTTATGAAGGCAATGTATTTCCCTCTGAAAATATAAGTCCTGGTATATTTAAGAGGAAAATTATATATGCTTTCAAAATGATTCAGTTTTTACCACCATACACTCCTTGCTCAAGAGCTGGGGTAGGGTGGGTGTCCTGATCGGGGACTTAAACAAATCTATACTTAAAATCTTAATATATATACAAAAATGAAAATATATGAAGTAGAAATTATTTTACTCCATATACTTTAGTAGATTTTGTCGAGGACTGTCTACTTGACATCACTAAAAGTTTGCACATTCTAAAATTTATTCCGTCGAGATACTCTTTAACCATAAATAAGTACATGCTATGGAATCTATTGAACCTATTGGAGAAAAAATAATTTAGGGTACAGCATGAGATTTGTATGCAGTTTTTTAACTAGTTATATTAATAGAAAAATGCCCACTGAAATCTAACTGAGATTAAATATTTATGGAAATGTACTTTTGCATTTTGATATATATTAATGTCCCTTGATTTTTGTGATGGTCTTTATATTGATATTGCAAAGAAATTAGACTGCTTACAAATCTGGTTCTGTATTTTAATATATGATAGGCCAACCTTCTTGAAACTCTAAAAGGCTAGAAGAAATGGGCTGAAACTTTCCTATGTTATTCCCTGGGTGACTCTTCCCAAATTATGAAAATCCCATGCTTGATTACTGTTTATTGATGTTAATGGTAAAGAATATTGGGCAATTATAAAAGACTGTTCTATTATAATTAAGCCAGATATCTTTGCCACTAAGATTAATAATGGGTAATCACTTTGTGAGTTCTATGACTTTGGAAGAGTTGACCAGGAAATAGGTGTGGTAATGCAGTTTATTTACTTTAGCCTTTTTAGTTAACCCATTGATGAATATGAATCACTAAGTTAATTTTGGTTACCTGACTATTATATGCAGCTTAGGAAGACTGTTGAGCAATGAGAGGGGTAATAGTAATTTATTAACCCTTGAGATTGATCTGGTACTTCCTAAGCTGAATATAATTGAATGCTAGCCAATATTCCCAAAGTGCATCATATTTGAATTGGTTTAGAATTTTGGCCTTTATATATTTACTGCTATAATTACTGAAAGTGATTATCAGCCCCTTGATAAATATGAGTAAGTTAATTCTGGATATTTGATTATTTTATGTTGCTTTGGAATTATTTTGGCATTTATGCTCTTAATTATTCCTTAAGTGCATAGAATTTCTCTTAGCCAGCATGACTTGTTAATTCTGGCTATTGGATGATTTTTATTAAGCTTTGGAAGGATCTGGGTCTAATGGAGTTTTATACTTTATTATTCCTAGAGGTTTTCCTGAAGTGCATACAATTTCTCCTTAGCCAGCATGACTTATTCTTTTATGAGAGGGTTAAAGGTTCATGATTCCATTGGTGTACTTATTTTTGCTTAAGAGTGTACTGTATCATGTAAGCAATGGTTTGGCTGCATTTATGTACGTTTAAAACTATATCTGGGTTTGCATATTTAAATGTAGTTGTCTATCACTGACTGAAAAAATCTGCCAAAATACCTTAAAGATTTAAAAATAGCTGGTTGATGTAAAGTATTTAAATTGGTAAAAATATATTATTTTATGATGCATATGCCATTTATGAAAATACATACTTTGTTTGCATGATAGTGAAAATATCACAACATGCAAAGAAAGTAATATTTTCATAAATAACATGCATAATAAAAGTAATAAATTTGTTACCATATAAAGATATTTTACGAAGATTTGTTTACGGACTATTTATAGATCATTAAGTTTCTTTGGCCGTTATGTGATAGTTGACCATATTTATATACTGCACACTCATGATATAAAGTTTAGCAACCTAGAATGAACAGTTTGACAACCAAAGGATCATTATGAACTCTGGATATGTTCAACCATCATTACTGAGAGTGCTAAATCAAAGTTCTTTTAAGTAATGTGGTTGAATGTTCTAGAAGCATAATGATAAAGTTCAGAGCCCTCATTATTTGTCTGGTCTTAAAGTCTCTAAGATGGCAAGTAATGTTTCTCTAACAGTCTGTTGTATGTTTTTACTGGGTTGCATGTGTTCTTAGTGCATTCCAAACTTAACCTCCATAGCCCATGCTTGTCATGAGTTCTATTAACCCTTTCGGTACTATCACTATCTGGCTAGCTTCAGATGATTTTAATCAGCTTAGAAAGGACCTTTCCTAAGCTGACTACAATCTTTTGAGGTTAGCCAGAATCTGTAGTGACTTTACTGAAAGGGGTTAATTGAGCCAATGACATGACTGGGTATGTGAGGTTAAGTTTGAAATGCACAGAGTTGCTGGGCCATCTCCACAAATTGCCAGCAAGAATCTTGAGATAGAAAAGTTTTTGTTGTGCGAAATGTTTGAGTTTCACCCCATAGACTGATTTCCCCCAGAATTTTGCTTAGCAAATGTCTGGGGGGTGACAGACATATTTCAAAGTCCAGTGGAACTTAGCAAAATTTCAGTGGTGTAAACTTTGGAAAGTCTAGTTCTGATCTGAATCAGACTGGACTTTGGAAAATTTCCCAAGTTTACACCACTGATTTTGTTTTAAGTTTCACTTTGAAAAATTTTGCTCAACATATCTGAACTGAATTTTCCAAAGTCCAAACCAATGAAATTCTCTCCTGACTGGACTTTGGAAAATTTTGAATGTCCAGTTCTGATATGTTTGGAGCTCTGACTGGCAAAATTTTGCAAAGTGACAGCTAACTGAATTCTAAATTCCATTCATTGTTTTGAATTTTTGGCTAATTTTTAAATACTCTTACTTTACTTGAATGGGATTTAAATATTCAGAGTCCAGCCTTTGGTATGAACCTAAGGTGAACTGTATCCTATTACATGTATTATAATAAAACAAGATATGGTATTCAAAACTTTTACTGATTTCCAAATATTGCAAGACTTAATTGTGATAGAATTACTAAAGTCTTCAAGCACCTTTCAATGTTATTTCACTTAATATACTTATAGTAACTATATCACTTTCAAACATTAGGCTTTGGGATTATCAACTACTATACTCTGCTGTTTTAAATAACATGATTACTTTCAATACTACAATTATAGATTTTTAAAGCATTGGTGACTCATTGAATGACTAACATTTAAAACTCCCAAACACTAAGTGCAAAATAACTTTGGAAACTGAAGTTACTAAAAGGTTTTACTGTAATTTTTTTTACGAATGATTATAATGAACAAAAACCTTTAAAACTTATTGTTATTTCTGTAATAAAATTGACCTGGTATACTGGTTTCTCAATAAACCTTGTAACATTTGGCTTTGCCATATTATAATGTAAAACTTTCAAACTAAAACTTGGACTACACAAGATACACTCAAAGGAACTAATCCAAATTGCTATGGAAATAACTTCATAAACACAATGGACAACTGGTTCAAGTGACTTGATTCATATAAATAATCATTGACTTAACAAGAATATAAATGTCTGAGTGGCTTAGACTGGCATCAGAGTACAATTGTACATGTACCAATAATAATATGGTCTCATTAAACTGAGTAAAGATTAATAAAAGTATAACTAAATAAAATGGAAATGTGCCCGAGTATATACTCAGTTAATTATACAAGTAAAGTTTTCAATCATTGGTACTGAATTAATTATACAAATAAAAGGCATCAATTATTGGTACCGAGAAATAAAACCTAAGTAAATATGCCATACCTATATTGCTACGCAATGTTTCATCAATAAATTAAAATATCAAACTAAACAATCCAAAACTGGGACAAAGTCAAAATTGCTATGTGGAAACAAATAAATTATATAGCCTATCATTCATCAGACAAATATTACCATAATCAAAACTAAAAGAACTTATCAACATTGGAAGCTATGCTTTAGCAACAAAATTAAAGGGAAATCAAGCATCAACAGGTATCTAATGACTGGATGCACAAACAATAATGACCAACCTAATTTTTTTTTAATGAAGTAAGCTAATATTCAAACCAATAGACCTAAACTCAAATTAAACGGACGAGACAATATAAAGACAAAAGATCAAATAAAAATCACTGCGCATAACATAAGCAACAAACTCATTCAATACCAGAGGTCCTTTTTATAATATTCTGACAGCAAGACTTTTATTCAGCTTAGGAAGGACCTCTAGCAAAAAATAAGGCTTCAATATAATCTCAACCACTTTATTCAGTTTAGGAAGGACCTCTAGCAAAAAATAAGGCTTCAATATAATCTCAACCAACTCTTTTAACCACTTTATTCAGCTTAGGAAGGACCTCTAGCAAAAAATAAGGCTTCAATATCTCCACCAACCCTTTTAACCACCAATCGTCAAAATCTAGCACACATCGCTGGTACTCAAAGGGTTAACGGACAAAAACAATGCAAAATGATACCCAAGTTACTTCTGGTACTCAAAGGGTAACGGACAAAAACAATGTACAATGATAGCCAAGTTACTGTACTGTCAAGATGTGTCAATCATGAAGGGGTTAAGCAAACTATTGGATAAGCAACATAATGCTAAACATTCAGGAAACTAACAATATCCAAACAATACAATTGATAAAACTAAAAACAAACTGACAAGCAAAGAAAAGGGAGCAACAACAGGATGCATTTCAAAAGTAGAGAAAATATCAAAGTAAACTATTCAAGCAAACAAGAGCTTATCAAATATATACCCATAATACACAAGCAAAACCTATTTGTTTTTTTCTATATGAGTGAGGGAGACAAAAGCAAAACTGCCTGTAGCGAGTGTCTTCCCCCAGAGTTGAAAGAGTGACAGGGCCAAAATCAAGGGACGTTCGAACCAAAATGCCAGCACACACGGAGCAATTCAAGTCATAAGAACAGGGAAATACTGATTCTGGGAGAGAGTTCCAAAGCAAACTACTCAAATCAAGCCATACTGAAAACCATAAGTGTCTAACCAATATATAAAGTACCCAAGCAAAGAACAATACAATCAAAATATTCACAAGTAAACACCAACCATAGAAATGCATAATAGTACACGACAAAGTACAGTGGTGCTAATAAGTCATGTCTCGGCACCAAGTATATTTTGATCAATAATTCGTATCATCCAAGCTTCATTTCTTCATATCGAGTGATATATACAAACATGTTCCTACACTTACCCACCCTATTCAACATCTGACAGACATTAATACAGCACAGAGCGAGCCAAACATAATGACAGCTGGGACATGACTTATTAGCGCCACTGTACACGACAAAGTACAACAAAGCCAACAACTGTAGATGATAATAATAATAATAATAATAATAATAATAATAATAATAATAATAATAATAATAATCTGGTACTGTATTGTACGAGCGCCAATTCTCAAAGATGATTCACGAGCGCTCGCATTAACTTATATTTTTCAAACACAAAATATATGTTTATAGTCATCAGTACAGTCACTCTATGATCCGCAGTATCATAAGCCTTCAGAAATAGGTGCGACTTCACTGGTTTATTAAAAGCATCAACTGCTTAAGTAACTGGAAGTTGATTGAATAGATGCAATTGATGGAACATACAGTATGATAAACTAAGCAACCAAAAACAAAACAATTATGAATATACAGTACAGTACTTACATTTCTTAAAGCAGTAGAGGCCGGGACCAGGCAGCCATACCACCACGGCAACAGCCAACAGATTCTTGCTATGTCATAGGAACACTTGACCTGAAAAGAAAACAAAATATATGTAACAACTTGCATTTTATTCCTAAAGTTAGTCAGTAGCCAATTTTAATATCATCCAAAACTGGGACGACACAATATAAAGACAAAAAACAACTAATCAAAGTCAATACAGTATGTGGAACAAAATATTTAGCAAAACAAAATATGACACATAATACACAAAACAGAAATTCCTCACTTAACCCCTTCACCACCATTATTATTTTCATCGTATTCTGGATTTATGTATGTACACTCGGTCAAAAAAGTATCTGCACCCCTACGCTGATCATCAGGTGTGTACAACTCGATAGGGTTGCTACCTCTGCCTGCAACTATATCCATGTGTCAGAGACGATCGGATATAGTTGCAGGCAGAGGTACCAACCCTATCGAGCTGTACACACCTGATGATCAGCGTAGGGGGTGCAGATACTTTTTGTACCGAGTGTACATACATAAATCCAGAATACGATGAAAATAACAATGGCGGTGAAGGGGTCAAGTGAGGAATTTTGAAGCAGAGAGAATTTCGTTCACTAATTTATGAAGTGTAATCATTAAAAACATGAAACCATGATAATAAATACTGGAAATGCTATAGTGTATTCGTTAAAACTACGCCAAACCTCTTGAAAACTAACCTCTAGACCTGATCACGTTCTAAGGAAAGAAAATTTGAGCTATGCAGCGTTGGGAACTTCTCACCGAGGCACTATGCACTCCATGTCATAGCGCCTCGGTGAGAAGTTTCCAACGCTGCATAGGTCAATTTTTCTTGGGAGATCTCCTTAGAACGTGATCAGGTCTAGAGGCTAGTACTCAAGAGCTTTGGCCGACTTTTAATAAATAGACTATAGCATTGTAAGTACCAGTGTCATGCCTTAAACTTTTACTGTGGCTACTAATAGACTATTTTAATCAGTTGAAAAAGGGCCTCCACCAATTAACAAGCTTCAAACTATTTAAATATTTTTAGTATCACAGATCCTTCTTAAACTTAATAAAATTGTCAAAATATAGATAGAATATCATTATACACCTACAGATTACAGAAGGGGTTAAGATGTCATAAAGGCCAAAGGTCCGACTATCATAGAAGCACTACAAATACCATACGATGCAGGGTACGCTGTTAGGATCACAACAGGGAGCAATGTACTGTAGTAAAAAGACACAAAATGAGAGAAGAAACCTCCAACAAATGTGGCAACTGCAAAGAAGGCTACTGGGCATGATCTCAAAATGTACGGAAAAAATCTAAGTCATATTAAAAACACAGAGAACCAGCAAATAATGTTACAGGAACATTATTTGCCGTTTCTCTTGGTTTTTAATACGATAAGAGTTTTTCCGTACATTTTGGTAGCATGCCCAGTAGCCTTCTTTGCAGTTGTCACATTTCTCGGAGGTTTCTTCTCTCATTTTGTGTTTTTTTACTACAGTACTGTGTCCCCTGTTGTGATCCTCACAGCGTACCCTGCATCGTGTGGTATTTGTAGTACTTCTATGATAGTCAGACATTTGGACTTTATAACATCCTAACCCATTCTGTAATCTCTAGGTCTATAATTATATTCTATCTATATTTAGAAACAATTTTGAAGTTTAAGATGGATCTGTGATACTATAAATACTTAAGTAGATACTATCAAGCTTCTTAATTGCTGGAGGAACTTTTTCAACTGATTAAAAATGTCTATTAGTAGCGACAGTCAACAAATACATGTGGCACTCCAAGGACTCGAACCTAGGATGCTCACACAAACATTCCGCGCATTTATGCATTACGCTATCAACACAGAAGTGAGAAATTCCAAAGGATGTCTAGGTCAATTTTGGTTGGGAGTCTTGTTTGACTGTCGGCATCCTCTAGAAGGCAACAAATATTAGAACATAGCTAAGCTGGCACTAGAGCCAGCCCTATTACCTATCCCCTATGCAACCACTGAGGCGTCCTATACAGCTAAACCCATACGGTACCGGCAACATATTTTTCATTTGATTTTAGCTTAGACGATTTTGTGAAGCTTAGGAAGCTTAGGAAAGATATATATGGTAGCTTAAAGGATTAATTGAGACTATTTCAATCAAGTCATGCCATACATACATACAATTTTAAGACTGAATGTTCCACACATAAGTGCAGTTTCAGTCTCTTGTCCTAATGGCGGCGTTGCAGGAAACCCTGTTAAGGGCTGCTTCACTTGTCAAGTTCTTGGATTTGAGATCGGCACATATAGCCAATTGAGAAAAAACTCATACAAGCCACTCGGGATTCGAACCCTGGATCTTGCGATTAATTGAGTGTCTGTAGCATTTTAATGGGTAGACATCCCAAGCTCAACAAAATCGTCCAATACATTATATTCTGCCAAAACCGTCTAACACCTTCCAGAATATCAAGAAAAGTACATCACCGGTACACAGAGGGTTAAATGGAAGTGGTCCCTGTCAGCTATCTAATACCTCGCAGTGGCAAGGGTGCACCAGTCGTGGTCGTATCCAATCTCACCGCTCTAGCCGTATCTCAAGGACCCTCGGAGGTTTCAAGGAGCCATCGTTGACATGGTCATCTGCCACGATTTCCCTTTCCACCAGTGCGAAGAGAAGAAGAATAAGACACAGGGAGAGAGAAAGGGGTGGTGTAAAAAAGGCTTATCTCGTCGGAATAAATGGGTCTTCCACAACCTGATAAGTCAAGCCTCTACCCGCACAGGTCGTAGGGAAGGCCCAAATATCCCAGCCAGTCACCACTCGGTTAGTAACACATTATAACAATACCCGAAGGCAGGTTAGTCAATGAAACATAATCATTTCTAATAATAGTATAATTTAAAATGTAAAACTTGCAAACTAAACAAACCAAAACTTGGACAAAGACAATATAAAGGCAAGAGAACTTATAAAAATCGCAATGTGGAAACAACGTTTAAGCAAAATAACATTTAGAAATAAAACAACACAATCCACCACATAGGGTGTACATTACTACATGAGCAAGTTTTTCTAGTAAATTGTGACTTGCAAAATAAACAAACCAAAACTGGGACTAAGACAATATAAAGGCAAAAGAACTAATCAAAATTGCTATGAACACCTTAGCAAAATAAAATAATTAAATTTTTTCATAGCTTTTCACCAATCAACTTTACTTCTAAACTCAATTAATGAAATCGACAAATACACGTGGTATTCCAAGGACTCGAACCTAGGATACTCACACCCACATTCGGCGCACTAACTATTACGCTATCAAGACAGTTAAATAAAAGAACACAATTGTAAAACACAATTTGTCAAACTTTCAAAATAAACATATAATTACTTTTCTTCCAGCTGATGGTAAATTGAATCATTTAGCGCTTCATTTCTCGATTCTTGATGGAAAAATATGATACTGTTATGTGTCTGCATCATATTATGGACAACTTATCATAATTCAAATGTTAAACTTGCAAAATAAACAAATCAAAACTGGGACCAGACAATGTAAATACAAAAGAACAAATCAATATCGCTATGTGGAATTATAATGTAAAACTTGCAAAATAAACAAACCAAAACTTGGACAAACACAGTAAAAAGACAAACTGATCAAAATCGCTGTGGAAACAATGCTTAAGCAAAATAATAATTATTTATAAATACAAGAACACAATCCAGCACATAGGGTGGACATTACTACATGAGCAATGAGCAAGTTAATCTAAACATAAAACTTGAAATCGATCAAAAGTTAATGTTCAAATTAATATAAAGAACTCATTAAAATAAAAACTATCGAAACGACATCACACTAAACAAAATCTATGTGGAAAAACGCTTTAGCAAAATAAAATCATGAAAGAAAATAATAAACTAGTTCGCTACAAAATCTTGCTAATAGTCGAGTAATCAGGATGTCGAGATACCAAATTAAAATCAGCTTGAAAAAGACCTTGTATAACTCATAAAATAGTGGAGTATTCAGGATGGCCAGATACCAATGTACCATCAGCGGGAACAATTCATATTTGTTTTCACCAACCCACCAATAAATTTACAAATAAACTTAAGTAATGAAACCAATGAAAGATAAGGCCAAGCTGGGAGTACAAATTAGGAATTGAAATAATCGGCAAAACACAGCATGAGAAGGACCTTGGAGTGATAATACAAGATGATCTATCGCCGGAGAATCATATTAACATGATCACTGGAGGAGCATATGGAATAATAACCAATATGAGAGTGGCATTTAACTATTTGGATGAAGAAATGTTAAGAAAACTGATAATGACTATGATAAGACCAAGATTAGAATATGCAGCAGTGATATGGTCACCACATTTGAAAAAACATATAAACAAATTAGAGAAAGTGCAAAGGATAGCAACGAAGATGATCCCAAGATTGAAGGAGTAGACATATGAGGAAAGACACTACAACTGCCTACCTTGAAAGAGAGAAGGGAACAAGGCGACTTAATAACGATGTTCAAGGGAGTAAAAAGTTTGGAACGAGTAGATAGGGAAGATCTATTCGTGAGGGATAATGGAAGGACAAGAGGACACGAGTTTAAACTGATGAAGGGCAGATGTCATAAGGAAATTTAGCTTCCCATATAGAAGTATAGAGACTTTGAACAACTTGGAGGAGAAGGTGGTGAGAGCGAAGAACATTAACATGTTCAAATCTAGGTAGGATAAAAGTAAATATGGAAATAGGACAACATAAGCTATGATCGATCTATCGATCGATCTATCTATCTATCTATCTATCTATCTATCTATCTATCTATCTATCTATCTATCTATCTATCTATCTATCTATCTATCTATAGCCTAACGCCGTGATCCCCGAAGGGGTGGCCACGAACGAACCGCCCCAATGCACCTCTGTCCCCAGTCAGTCGACACCCCTCCCCCCAACCAGCACCGCCTTCGTTCATGTACTTCCTCACTCCATCCTTCCACCTCTCATTCGGTCTACCTCTCCCTCTCTGTCCTTCCACCTCGCTCTCATACACCCTCTTAGTCATTCTCTCGCTTTCCATACGTTCCATATGGCCGAACCATCTCAAGTTATTCCTTTTCACAATTTCCAGCACATCTACCTCCTTCTTACTTCCTCATTAGTCTGTCTATCCCTCCATGTAACTCTGCACGCACTCCTTAAGTAATTAATTTCCACTGCTCTCACTCTTGGTCCGAGTCTCTCAACCAACGTCCATGCTTCGCTTCCGTAAGTCAGTGTCGGGATTACCACACTGTCATGCAAGGACTTTTCACTTCCATACTGACCACCCTATTTCTTGTTACTGCGTTTAGCGTTCCTACAACCCTCTTCCCCTGTTGTACCCTCTCCCGAACTTCTTCATCCATAGTCCCATCTTTACTCAACACACTGCCCAGATACTTAAAAGAGTTGACAATCTCCATACCCTGACCGTTCAGCTTCACCTCACACTCTGTGACTTCACCCCTTTCGAAGACCATAACCTTGCTCTTCCCCGCATTTACCTTCAAATTCTGTTTTTCGCACACTGTTCCAAACTCATTTACCAGACCCTGCAACTCCCATTCATTATCACTCATCAGAACTGTATCATCCGCAAACAGCAGTATAGGTAGCTTCCACTCAATTCCCTCCCTTTTCAGCGATACACCAACATCCACTGCTCTTGATAGTATTTCTTTCATGACTCCATCCATATATACAGTAAACAACCACAGGGACATCACACACCCCTGTTTCAAACCAACATTCAGGGGGCGGGAGCCCAACCCCGAAAGGAGTTGAAATAGGGGAGCTATCCCCCCGCCAAAGGCGGCTTTCTAGGGCCTTTCCTAGCTGATGCTGAGAGGATTGGGTTCTAGTCATGTGGTGATGGGCTGGTCTATCCGAGTGAGAACTGAGCGATCTCTGCCATACCCATAGCTTACTCTGACTGTTCCTTTTACTTATATATCTTCTAGATCTCAAGTGGCGGCGTCTTTTCCGTGGATTGACCTCCCTACTGCCAACCTAGAAGTTGGCAGATTGGGAGCCAAAGCGTCACATTTTCCCCTTACCCCTCAACTTTCCCTTCATAATTGCTGAGGGGCACAGGGCCTTGGGTGGGGCTTTGGTTTCCCGGGCGTTTCCGCACCCTCCTCAGCTCCCTGCCTTGGAGTGGCTTCGGTCACCCGGGCTTTGTTAGTGGTAAGCAGGGAGGATTTTGTGGGGTCGCTCGTTTATGGCCTTGGCCTTGCTCGAGACCTTGGGGCTGTTCGGCCAGACAGCCTGGGGAACAACAACAACCAACATTCAGGTCAAAGAACTCGCTCTGGCTCACTCTCCACACATACTGCCGCCTTTGCACCCTCATACATGCTCTTCACTGCTTTCAGCAACTTGCCCTCTACTCCGTATATTCTAAGTACTTTCCACAAACCTTCTCTATCCACTCTGTCATAGGCCTTCTCCAAGTCCATAAAGGCAACATACACCTTTTGTTTCTTCTCCAGATATTTCTCCACAACACAATTCAGGGTAAAAATCTGATCTACACATCCTCTTCCCTTCCTAAAACCTCCCTGCTCGTCGCCTATCCATTTCTTCGTTCTCACTCTCACTCTCTCAATCACTACCCTACTGTATACCTTCCCTACTACGCTTAGAAGACATATTCCTCGGTGGTTACCACACACTCCTCTTTCCCCTTTGCCCTTATATAGGGGGACTATTATGCCAGTCTTCCAGTCATCGGGTGCACTCCCCTTCTCCCATGCTAGTTTGCACATTTTTCATACCCATTCTATCACTATCTCACCACCATACCTCAACATTTCCCCACACACTCCATCTGTTCCTGGTGCTTTCCCCAACTTCACTCTTTTCATGGCTTCCCACACTTCTGACCTCCTGATCCCCACCTCCTCCTCCACTACTTCTCTTCTTCTCCCTCCCATACCATATCCAGCTATGTTTGCTGGCTCTTCATTCCTTACATTTAGCAACTCACTGAAGTACTCCCTCCATCTTTCGACTCTCTCTTGCTTCTCGGCTAGCATTCTCCTATTCTTATCTTTCACACCCTTTCTATGTATGATATGTTAGTCCAAAATACTGGGAACTGGGAATATCCATTACGATACTTGTCTAAGTAAAATGGATTGATTATAAATTAACTAAGACAGGACAACACGAGCGCTGCTCAATTCCTGTAAACTACAAATAGGTAAATACACACAATGGGGGGGGAAAAAAAAAAAAAAAAAAAAAAAAAAAAAGGGGGGAAAGTGGGGATTGGGCATGAGTATATAGATAGATAGATAGATAGACATAATGGGTGGAAGGGAACTCTGCCCTGTGCCCTCCTCCCTCACCTCCATGACTTACCTTGAAGTTACCTTGAAGCGCATTTGCCTCAAGGGAGTGTTGGTCCCTCGTTGATCCCCGAGGCAAGGCCACAGCGTCGCCGCAACCTTTCACCGTGTTGTACCGGTATACAGTATATTCCAACTGGGACATGATGGAGTTGGAGGCTGCTGGGCGTGATGAGGTCCGGTATGTCCCAGAGCTCCTGCTTGGTTCGGGATGGTAGCCAGAAACTTGTCCAGTTCCCTCTTGAAGACCTCTGTTGTCACACCTGTAATATTTATCATGTTTATGAAACCGGTAACACCCCGTTCTTAACATTAATCATCAATTATAAACCCCAATGTACAGTCGTGCTAATAAGTGATGTCTCGGCACCAAGTATGTTTTGATCAATAATTGGTATCAGCAATATATAAGCTTAATTTCTTCATATCGAATGAAATATTCAAACATGTTCCTACACTTACCCACCCTATTCAACATCTGACAGCACAGAGCAAGCCAAACGTAATGGCAGCCGAGACATGACTTATTAGCGCCACCGTACTTGAATAAACTAATGAAAGCATGTGGTCCTCCCGGGATTCCAACTCGGCACACCACACCCAGAACATAAGCACCTAAACCATTACACCACCAACACAGTCAAAAGGTTATTACCAGGGTGATAGTAGAATAATTATTCAGAATAGGCTCGGCTGCTTGCGGCCTTATTATAAATAATTTATTAAGGACAATGTAGGTCTATGGAATCCTTATACTATAGCCTACTGTACTTTGTATAATCCACTGTGGGAGAATAATTTGACCACATTTATAAAACCTGATATTACTGGAAAAAACAGTCCCATCACTCCCTCTGATGTCCTCACTGTTTAATAGTTTTCATTATGGATTATAATCAATATTTACCCCCTGCTGGCAACATACATGATTATTTCAATAAGTCATGGGAGGGTCAACCCTCCACATTGGAATTATAACTAAAACCATGAAGACACTCAATTATCAAAATCTGGGGGAAAAACATGAAAAATAAGAGTGCGAGCCTTTTCCCTATAATTACCAATAGTAGCACTAACCTAAGAAAATGGGAGTCTGCAAAAAGCCGATCGGCCCATACAAGGCAGATCCCTGTCACACCCAACCCCAATTATAGGCCCAACTCACTACTCACCTTGAGTACTGACCCCACCTAAAACGGTCAGAGATTAACACAAGATTACGGGGGTCTGCTGAGCACTCCCCACCTCCTATAAAAGCGCTTACACAATACCGAAATAGTGACCCATCCTACTAAAAGTACGAGGCGGGTGCCCAACCCCGAAAGGGGTTGAAATAGGGGAGCTATCCCCCCGCCAAAGGCGGCTATCTAGGGCCTTTCCTAGCTGATGCTGAGAGGATTGGGTTCTAGTCATGTGGTGATGGGCTGGTCTATCAGAGTGAGAGCTGAGCAATCTCTGCCATACCCATAGCTTACTCGGACTGTTCCTTTAACTTATATATTTTCTAGATCTCAAGTGACGGCGTCTCTTCCGTGGATTGACCTCCCAATCTACCAAGATTGGAAGCCAAAGCGTCACATTTTTCCCTTGCCCCTCAACGTTATCTTCATAATTGCTGAGGGGCACAGGGCCCTGGGTGAGGCTTTGGTTTCCCGGGCGTTTCCGCACCCTCCTCAGCTCCCCGCCATGGAGGCTTCGGTCACCCAGGCTTTATTGTGGTCGGCAGGGAGGGTTCTGTAGGGGCGCTCGGTTATGGCCTTGGAATTGCTCGGGGCCTTGGGGCTGTTCGGCCAGGCAGCTTGGGGAACAACAACTAAAAGTACGGTAAATTTGTGGGTGCGTTTTGAAGTTTTATTAGTTTTTAACAAGATTAGGGACTAGGGCTTCCTAAATAAGGCAAGTTAAAAAACAAAACAACACAAAAACAGTTCACAAAGGAAAATTATAAACAGCGCCAAAACGTCCTGTACCAGTATTCAACAAATCTCGCTGGTAGCATCGTCGTCGGACGTCTGGGATATATTTGTATAATACTGTACTGTAGTTTTAAAAATAATAAATCTTGTTAGTCCTGAAAACAAATAAAACTTCAAAACGCACGGGAAGGATGCACAGTAGTATCCGGGTGTACGGTCGTGACGGTCATGATGTTTACATAGTTTCGATCGCTCGCGGTTAAGTTCCCGTCTATTTTGAAGGCTATTTTTTCTGCTAATTGCCCCCTGCTGGCAATATATATGATGATTATTGTATCCCACGGCAGTCAAAATAGACGGGAACATGAACGGAAGCGTCCGCGTAATGTAAACAAGGCGGGTGGTACGCCCGAATACTACATGCTTGCCAAACGCACCCACAAATTTACCGTACTTTAAGTAGGATGGGTCAATATGGCGCCGCCACGGCAGCAACTTTCGCAAGTGACGCTCGAAATCTGGATATCGGATGCACTCAAATTTCACCTCCAAGCATCAAACACCTTGACAATGACAGACTCCTGCAGTTCAGTTCACTATTTTTGCGTCTTCTAGTTTGATGTCGAGTCTTTCATTATTTTTGCTCTCTTTTTTGGGTTTCGACTGTGATTTTTGCGCCAAGATCGAATATTTTAGCGCGAACGTGGAATTTTGAAATATTTGGGGTGTGGCGTAATGTTTAATTTCGCCAAATTTGACGGCGCCAAATTCAGTGCGCCGCTGTAAGTGAAATATGAAACCCTTAAAAACTGTACCTCTAGGCCCCCTACTATACTGGCAACATATATGATGACTTCTATGAAACCCTTAAAAACTGTACCTCTAGGCCCCCTACTATACTGGCAACATATATGATGACTTCTATGCATCGTGGGGGGGTGAAGGTGGGCAGAACTCTCCTTCACCCCATCATGGATCCCACGGAAATCCTGATTAGCCGTACCATACCTGTTTTCCAAAAATCTCCCTAAAGATAATTACAATTTTACAGTAGGCTAATTGTTTCCAAAATTCTCCCCATAAACGTTCATTTTATACACCAAACAAGTTTTAAATACATCCTCCCCATAGAGGATAATTATGTATTTTTGGTACGATTTTAGTTACTGGACACCTATTTGAAAGGTACCAACAAGGATTTAATACATATTTTTTTTCGGTTTCCACGCATCCAACACAAAGCTACACCTTTTTCTGGTCCGGTAATAGTATTGAAAACGATATAGCCTAATAACTTTTGAAATGTGGTTTTCGACGAGAATAAAACGGCGCGTTTGTTCTAAAAATCAGCGGCGGGAGTGCGTCGTCGCTTCGGATCGTCGCGGTTTGTTTACCCAGGACGCTCGAGGTTACGGCCAGCTGTTTTACTTGCCCCCCTGCTGGCAACATAGATGACGATTATTATAATTCACTGGGGGGGGGGGGGGGGGTGTAGACCCCCAACCCATCCTGTATCCCAGTACAGCCTAGAACGCAAGTCTTTATAAAAAAAATTAACCCAACAACTGGTTATAAGCTTAGCCATTTTAATTCGACCGCCAAGGCGCTGGGAAGTCACTCCGAGCATAAAGTAAACAAAGCGACGCTACTTCCACGAACGCAACAGAGTTGTCTTTATATTTCGTCTCATATTATCATTATTAAAGTGTCCACATTGCTTTTTTAGTGTTTCGTACACCAGAAAAGGATGTAGCTTGGTGTTGGATGCGTGGAAACCGAAAACAAATATGCATTAAATCGTTGGCGGTACCTGTCAAATAGGTGTCCAGTAACTAAAATCGTACCATATTTTTGCAGTATTTTTTAAAAGCTCCCTATAAATGGTCATTTTTGAACAATGCTTTTTCATACTCTCCCTATAGAGGGCAGTTTCCTTTTTTCTTTTTCATCATAAATTCTTTACTTTAACCTCACATTTTCATTGATCTTCATAGCCTAGCCCTCCCATGTTTAGATTGTTGGATAGGCCTAGCCTAATTTCCACCTATTCAATTTGTACAGAAATGTTTCCAAAATTCTCCCCATACAAGTTAATTTTCCACACCAAACGATACTTTTAAATAAATTCTCCCCATAGAGGATATATAGTTAGGCCTAGGCTATCTATTTTTTACACTATTTTTCAAGAAACTCTCGAGACCTACAAAAGGTAATTTTTTCTAGGCGACTTTAGGACAATGCTTTTTCATAGATAATCCCTATAGAGGGCAGTTTTCATTATTTTATTACGTTTTTCATCGCAATTTCTTTATTTTAACCCTACATTTTCCCTGGACTTTATAGGCTAGCCCTCCCCACATGGCCTGGGCTAGTGGGGGCCATTTTCAGGTTGTTGGATAGGCCTAATTTGGTCATTACTAATTTCCACCCATCCTTAGTATGAAAATACACCGTATATCAAAGAAAAAATGCAAAAAATAAGATATAATATACTAAAAATGCTTCAATTTTTACCGAAATAGCCTCTTCTCTCTTCTTTTTGTTTAAATGTGCAGCTTGCTTGGAGGGTTGCGGTGTCTCCTGATTACTGCACAGGCGTTTTAAGAGGGGTGAAAAGAAAAGTTGTGTTGGTATAATAGGAGTTAGGAGAGATAGTAAAGGTGGGTTTTATATTGTTTAGAGAGATAGTTTGTCGTCATCTTATAAAGTCAGGGTGATTTAAGTCAAGTTAGGGGGGAGGTCAGAGATGATGTTGTTGTTGTTGTTGTTGTTGTTCCCCAAGCTGCCTGGCCGAACAGCCCCAAGGC
The DNA here is from genome assembly GCA_032716605.1 of Paralithodes platypus. Taxonomy (NCBI): domain Eukaryota; kingdom Metazoa; phylum Arthropoda; class Malacostraca; order Decapoda; family Lithodidae; genus Paralithodes; species Paralithodes platypus. The sequence continues at coordinate 57,078,400 of CM064568.1, forward strand.
CCCGAGCAAGGCCAAGGCCATAACCGAGCGCCCCCACAGAACCCTCCCTGCCGACCACAATAAAGCCTGGGTGACCGAAGCCACTCCATGGCGGGGAGCTGAGGAGGGTGCGGAAACGCCCGGGAAACCAAAGTCCCACCCAGGGCCCTGTGCCCCTCAGCAATTATGAAGAGAAAGTTGAGGGGCAAAGGAAAAATGTGACGCTTTGGCTTCCAATCTTGGTACTGTAGATTGGGAGGTCAATCCACGAATGAGACGCCGTCACTTGAGATCTAGAAAATATATAAGTAAAAGGAACAGTCAGAGTAAGCTATGGGTATGGCAGAGATCGCTCAGTTCTCACTCTGATAGACCAGTCCATCACCACATGACTAGAACCCAATACAGAGATGTTGATGATGTTGATGATGATGAGCGGTACAGTACTGTTCTATGTGTAGGCCTATTTTGTTGGTGTACTGTGTGGGGATGGTTATTCAGTTGGGTGGTAATTGTATATGATTGTGATTGAGGCGATGACATGTTTGCTGTGTTGGGGTAGGTCTCCTATGCTTGATGTTGAAAGTTCCTCCTTGTACTAAGGTTGTTTGTTGGTGTTTCTGAGGTTTCTGTAGTGGTTATCCTGAGGTGGTGATGATGGATGTTGGGTCTGGGTGGTGTTGTTTTGGCTTTTTTTTTGGGTGCTGAAAATTTGCTATTTTGATGGTGGGGTTTCGTTGGCCTTGGCTTTTACTGTCGGTTGTTTTTGTTTGTTTTTTTACTTTCGTTTGGGCTTTTTTCGGTTGGGATGCTCTTGGGTTGGCTGGTATTCCCAGTACTGGTACCAGTATCAGTTATTATTTGTTGTTGTTGTTGTTCCGTGGGCTGTTGCTCTGTTGAGTTGACTTGAGTCATCGTGCACTCTGGTGACTCTGGTGATGGTTGTGGGGTGGGTGAAGCTGTAGGGGCTGATGTATTCGCTGCCAGTACTGGTGGGTGCTGTGGTACCGGTAGTTGTTTCTCCCGGTACTAGAGGTGTTTTATGCAGCTTGTGCTAGTTGGCGTTGAAGCTACCATTACTGGTGGTGTTGTGGCTGTTGTAGTTGTAGCCTCCAGTACTGATGGTGCTGTGACTGTTGTAGCTACAGGTACTGTAGGTGTTGTGTTAGTTGTGGTTGCAGGTAGTGTTGGTGTTGATGGTGATGATGTTGTTATAGTTATGGCTGCAGTATGTGATGAGTGTGGTAGGGGGGGTTGTGGGCATGGTGGAGGGACTGGGCAAAGCATAATTTATGTGGGGGGTCTGGTTGTTGTGAGGGTGGCAGTATGCTTATGTTGGTGGAAGATGGTCCACCATCTGTATGTGTCATTATTTTTTGTTTGTACAGCATGTTGGAGGTTGCTGATGATGGAGGCCATTATGTGTAGCTGCTCCTCCATTGGCAGTGATGTTATGGTGTTAATTATGTTGATGTGTTTGCCTTGGTCTTTGGTGCTTGTGTGGTGTTTTGTGGCCTAGTCTTTGAGTTGTGCTATGGGTGGGTGGGAAAGTTTATTTGATAATTGTGGGATGTCATAGGTGGGGTTTTGATTCTGTAAGACATGGGAGTATGATGTGCTGGGCTTGGAGTCCCATGTGCATTCGTGGGCCTTGTGTTGTTTCCCCCTAGTGGACGGTATTCAGGTTGCACAGTTTGCACTGATGCACCTAATTGTTCCCTTGCTAGTGGTAGTGATGCAACTTGTTCCTGGCTCCCTGAGGGTTATTTTGGTGTTTTGCTGTTAAAAATTCTGGGCAGGTGTTTGAGGTGGATGGGTGGTCTCCGTTGCAGTCTGGACATCTGTATTCTGTGCTCGTGCATTCACTGGTTGGATGTTGTTGAGCAGCATGAGCGCATTTGGCGCAACGGATCGATGTTGCTCGGCAGCTTTTGGTCAAGTGGCCCCATCTTTTGCACTTCCTGCAGCAGAGGGGCGGTGAGGTGTAGGGGTTGACGCCGTGACGGTGCGCTGGAAGGTGGCAACTTGGATAATTTGAGGGAGGGGGGATCGAGAAGTGATCCGCACTTTGTTTGAGGGGAACAGCTTCCCGGTCCTGCAGCAGAGGGGCGGTGGGGTGTAGGGGTTGACGCCGTGACGGTGCGCTGGAAGGTGGCAACTTGGATAATTTGGGAGAAGGGGAGTGCACCCGATGACTGGAAGACTGGCATAATAGTCCTCCTATATAAGGGCAAAGGGGAAAGAGGAGTGTGTGGTAACCACCGAGGAATATGTCTTCTAAGCGTAGTAGGGAAGGTATACAGTAGGGTAGTGATTGAGAGAGTGAGAGTGAGAACGGAGAAATGGATAGGCGACGAGCAGGGAGGTTTTAGGAAGGGAAGAGGATGTGTAGATCAGATTTTTACCCTGAATTGTGTTGTGGAGAAGTATCTGGAGAAGAAACAAAAGGTGTATGTTGCCTTTATGGACTTGGAGAAGGCCTATGACAGAGTGGATAGAGAAGGTTTGTGGAAAGTACTTAGAATATACGGAGTAGAGGGCAAGTTGCTGAAAGCAGTGAAGAGCATGTATGAGGGTGCAAAGGCGGCAGTACGTGTGGAGAGTGAGCAGAGCGAGTTCTTTGACCTGAATGTTGGTTTGAAACAGGGGTGTGTGATGTCCCCGTGGTTGTTTACTGTATATATGGATGGAGTTATGAAAGAAATACTATCAAGAGCAGTGGATGTTGGTGTATCGCTGAAAAGGGAGGGAATTGAGTGGAAGCTACCTATACTGCTGTTTGCGGATGATACAGTTCTGATGAGTGATAATGAATGGGAGTTGCAGGGTCTGGTAAATGAGTTTGGAACAGTGTGCGAAAAACGGAATTTGAAGGTAAATACGGGGAAGAGCAAGGTTATGGTCTTCGAAAGGGGTGAAGTCACAGAGTGTGAGGTGAAGCTGAACGGTCAGGCTATGGAGATCGTCAACTCTTTTAAGTATCTGGGCAGTGTGTTGAGTAAAGATGGGACTATGGATGAAGAGGTGCGGGAGAGGGTACAACAGGGGAAGAGGGTTGTAGGAACGCTAAAAGCAGTAACAAGAAATAGGGTGGTCAGTATGGAAGTGAAGAAGTCCTTGCATGACAGTGTGGTAATCCCGACACTGACTTACGGAAGCGAAGCATGGACGTTGGTTGAGAGACTCAGACCAAGAGTGAGAGCAGTGGAAATTAATTACTTAAGGAGTGCGTGCGGAGTTACATGGAGGGATAGACAGACTAATGAGGAAGTAAGAAGGAGGTGTGGTGTGGAGGTAGATGTGCTGGAAAGTGTGAAAAGGAACAACTTGAGATGGTTCGGCCATATGGAACGTATGGAAAGCGAGAGAATGACTAAGAGGGTGTACGAGAGCGAGAGCGAGGTGGAGGGACAGAGGGGGAGAGGTAGACCGAATATGAGGTGGAAGGATGGAGTGAGGAAGTACATGAACGAAGGCGGTGCTGGTTGGGGGGAGGGGCGTCGACTGACTGGGGACAGAGGTGCATGGGGGCGGTTCGTTCGTGGCCACCCATTCGGGGATCACGGCGTCAGGCAATAGATAGATAGATAGATAGGGGGGATCGAGAAGTGATCTGCACTTTGTTTGAGGGGAACAGCTTCCTGGTAGTATAATTTTTGTCCTAAAATCTAATGATATTGACTATATTACTGCCTAGGCCTAGGCCTATGTCAGTTTCTTGTAGACTGCTGGTGATCTCTACGGTTATGTAGGTGGGAATGCTTATGATACCATGGGAGAATTGCTGGTTATCCCTAGGTAGAGACACTGAAACTTTCCATTGTCCGATTTTGATGGTTTGTAGAGCACTTTCAGTAAATGTTTATCACCAACCAGTGACGAGTTTTTCAGGTTATTTTTTGTTGTTTCTTTGATACACAGTGTTGTTTAATACCAAGGACTGTCGCATTTTACTATTTTCCCATTATCCATCAATCTTAAAACATAGCCCCCGATAGTGGGGAGGGCTATGAAGATCAGGGAAATTGTGGGGTAAAAGCCGTAAATAAAGGGGTAACATTGGAAGAACTCTGAAAATACAATATTGAAAAGTAACAAAACCTGAAAATAGAAAAACCCGAGCCAAGTTTTGACCAAACTTGGCTCGGGTTTTTCAATTTTTCAGAGTCCAAAATCACAGTAACCTCATTTCGAAAGTTGGCTCGGGTTTTTTTGTTTTTCAATGTGGATAAAGCCAGTAAGAAATGGTTAACATTAGCCTAACCTAACCTAACCTAACCTAGTATAATGGGTGGGGGCTGCCGCCCCCACACCCCCGCTAAATCCATGAAATCCGAGCCAGGTTTTGTCATTAACCTAACCAAATAACCTAACCTAACCTAGTATTATGGGGTTAACATTAGCCTAGCCAAGCCTAGCCTAGCCTAGCCTAGCCTAGCCTAGCCTAGCCTAGCCTAGCCTAACCTAACCTAACCTAACCTAACCTAACCTAACCCGCTAAATCCCTTAAATCCGAGCCAACTTTTGCCAAAGAAAAACGAGCCAACTTTCGAAATGTGGTTAGGCCTACTGTGATCTTGGACTCTTGAAAAATTGAAAAACCCGAGCCAAGTTTGGTCAAAACTTGGCTGGGGTTTTTCTATTTTCAGGTTTTGTTACTTTTCAATATTGTATTTTCAGAGTTCTTCCAATATTACCCCTTTATTTATGGCTTTTACCCCGCAATTTCCCTGATCCCTCCCCACTATCGGGAGCCGTGTCTTAAGATTGATGGATAGGCTAATGGGAAAATAGTAAAATGCGACAGTCCTTGGTATTAACCCTTCCTACCCGGTCTGCCTTACCTAATGATAGCTCGGCAGAACGGCCGCTACCCAGCCGTCCTTACCTAAGACGGCAGCTTAATAGCCTAATTAAGCTTGGTCTGAACGCCGTGCGTACGACGTATGTCAACAAACCCAAGCGTTGCGTCACCGCACCTCCGAAAACAAGGAGAAGACTCTTCAATGTTATTGTTCGTACGTCAGACGAAATTAGTGTCTGAAAAGCCCCCATATAGGCAACATCTCTGCAATATTTGCTCCACTGAAATTGTCATCCCAACTGAACCAGTTGACTTACAGAGCTCTACTCAACGCCAAAATACAGATTGAAAACCGCACTACGATTATAGATGAGTGGGAAAGTTCTAGCAGTGAAAATAAACATAAATACGGTAGCCTAGCCGTTTTTCAGCCATTTCGCCCGGGTACGGGCGACCGTCCTTAGGTAAGACTGGCCGGGTAGGAAGGGTTAAACAACACTGTATATCAAAGAAAAAACCATCTTCAGACTGATCCGGTAAATAAAAATACCAAAGTACAACAAATTACCTGAAAAACTCGTAGCACATACCACCACGACCTCCATGTTAGGGTTTCATCTTCAAACTGAGCCCGCCCGGCGAGGGGCATGACGTGACGACTGAAAGACTGTGTGATTGGTTGATAATTTGATGGAAGGCTGTGATTGGTTCATGCTATGGTTCATGGTTCATAAAAAGACCGCTAGGTGTAGTGACGTTCGACTGAAAGCTTGAGGGTAAGAGCTCCCGAACGACAGCCATTGTTTACTATTGCGCCGCGGCCATCGACAGGAAGGTATTTTTTACAGTTTCTCGTATTTCATTGATAACGAATCTGCGACGGTAAGTACATGTACACCAACAAAGTATCGTTCATGAAAGTGATAACACAATAATAATCATCGATGGGGCCCGTCACTGGTTGGTGATTAACATAAACCGCATTTTCTATTACTGAGGTGCTGAGTTCAGTGTCAGTGTCCACTGCCAGTATGCCCTTATCTTTGTTTAGTCGTACGTTCAGGGCATTAATGTGGAAATGTTGTTCAATGTTTTTGAAGAACTCGAGGTACTTTGTGTCCTTGGAGTAAAATTCTAGTTTCACGTACACAGCGACAAAAGGGAGGCGCCGTTGTAAAGGCATAGCTTCCCGACCAACTATGAAGATCAGGGAAATTGCTGGGTAAAAGACGTAATATAATGATAATAAACTACATTAACGACATTAGCCTAACCTAACCTAACCTAGTATTATGTAATAGCTATGGTGCCGCATATGGGGAGAAAATATATTTTTTTTTTACAGTATCCTAGGTATAATTCCTTATAATGCATTTCCGCCGCTTTGGACATATATAGGAATTAAGTATGGTATATGACAACTCTAAAGTAGCCATAGAAATTTATGAGTATGCTGTGAAAGCGAAACTAGAATTAAACCGAATGCTGCATCTTTGGGTTAGACTAGAATGGTATGAAAAGTTCGGGATAATATTCAAGGACACTAGTGCGACGTTATGAGAAACAATTTATTAGGGAAAATAGGCACCAATAGGCCTAGATTCGCCTTATTTTTCTCTATATACCGTAGTCCGCATGGAGGATTTTCGTTATTAACAAATTGAAAAATACCCACTTCACAGACAAATACACCAAAAATCTAAGTCAAAGCGGGGATGTGGGGGCGGCAGCCCCCACCTATAATACTAGGATAGGTTAGGTAAGGTTGTTAGGTTAGATGTCCTTTCAAAGGGGTATAGTCTTAGCCTAGGCTAGTAAACACTAGGATAGCCTATACCCGGTCAGAGGTAAGAAGAAGAAGAGTCCTGCAGTAGTCTCCTTGAATGCTACCAAGTTCGGGAGGGGTACTTACCAGCGTTGTTTGGGCTTACCGCTGGTGTTTGTTGGTCACCATGCCGCCTATGTATTTTGGATGATTTTGCGTTAGCACGAGAGTGGAAGGCACTATCTAACCATTGCTCGGGGTCTGTGGGGCAGTCAGGGTTTGTGGGGTAAGTTGTGGGGGTTACATGCATGATAGGTGAGGTCGAAGAGGCGTTAGTAGTGAGAGATGGTGAGAAGTCCTCTCCAGACGCCATCTTGGAGGAGCGTCCTAATCTTACCCAAATCGGTGACGCCACTGCTCGAATCCGCCGGAATAGGAAATACTGTATATGGAAAATCTGGCCCTCCTACTCTCTGAAAAGAAAGATACATAGAAACCTCTGAACATTATATTTACCTGTGCCATGCCTATATAGGAGATTTTTCCATATTTTCCGAGGAGTCACCGGCGACATAACAACATACCAACAAACAATGGAGGTCGCTTTGTCTTGTAATTTGTAAACCGTTTCGTAAGGCAAATTCAGTTTTCATTGGTTTCATAGGTTTATATACTTTATTACTGGTATTTTGTATGAAAAAGATCAAATATATATACTATATATACTTTAGCATTGTCTTGAACCGTAAAAGCGTGCTAATTAATACAATAACGTAATTAACGACAACTAATAACCTGTTGCTATACGCCAATTCACAGACAACGCGCAATTCAAAGAAAACTTATCACCGTAAACTAATATAAATGTGTGACTCTACTATAAGGAAGTTGGTGCTATAATTACTGATATTCACCAGCTTTTCCTGCTAAAATACGATTGCAGTGTATTTTTCAATATATAAAACCCAATTCAACACTCTTTAGCCATCATAGAAACCTACATAATTATTGCATTTAGAATTACTATCGATGTCTACACCTCCAACTTCCTTATGGCCTAAAACTCGTAAGTGTGGTGATAGATGATAAGTTGTCTTTCTCTGATCACTTAGATGAGAAAATAAATAAAGCAAACAAATAGTAGGCCTGATCCGGAGAACATTCGTGTACCTAGACCCAACTATCTTCAAGGCTCTGTACACCGCAGTTGTGAGACCACACTTGGAATATGCAAACCAAGTGTGGCGTCCACACCTCCTAAAGGATATCGACGCACTGGAAAACGTACAGCGAAGAGCAACGAATTTAGTGCCACAACTTAAAGACCTGTTGATCACCTACGAAGAACGACTGAGGAAGCTGAATCTACCCACCCTAGCTTACAGAAGATCACGAGATCAGATCGAAGTCTACAAGATCGTCAACCAGAAATACGACCGAGACTGTACAGAGGACATTTTTCAACTGAGGGAGGATAACAATTAACACCCGAGGTAACTCGAAGAAACTATACAAGCCCAGGGCAAGACTTAACCTCAGGAAATACTCCTTCTCACACAGAATCGTCAACACCTGGAACGACTTGCTGGAGTGGGTATTCAACGCTGAATCCATTGAAAAATTTGAGTCTGGCATAGATAAAGTGTGGAGGGGCCAGGACCAAAAATATAATTATAGGGCACACATAACCACCACACGCATGAGTGGCCAAGGTCCAAACAGGGACCAGGCTACAGAGCTGGAGCCACAGGCCTAAGTCTCTTCCAGAACATCATCTGTGAGTATCTGAGAGTATCTATACAAGGCATGTGAAATAAATTATTTAGAGTGTACAAAAGAATTTCACTTCGCATATAAGTTCGGTAAAATAGCTACACTATTGGGAGCGTTTAAAAACACTGAAACTCTACTCGTTGGAGCGTAGAAGCGAAAGTTGCCTAATAATATACACATGGAAAATCGCAGAGGTTTTAGTGCCAAACATACATACCCCGATAGCCATGAAATTCAGTGATAGGAGAGGCTGGGAATGCGATATCCCCCGGATGAATAACAGGGGTGCTATGGGCTCTCTGCGAGAGGGCTGGTTATCACACAGAGGCTCACGTCTCTTCAACAAACTCCCGCGGCGAGTAAGACATGAGGGGCGTCTCGTTAGACAACTTCAAGAGAGCGGCCTCGATGTCAAACTGCAAAAAGTGCCAGACGAGCCCATCTTCGCAGGGGAGCGTGCTGCCCCTTCGAACAGCCTGCTGCATCTAATCACCACCCAGAACGAGGGGCGGCACGCTCCTCGGTGCTACTAGCAGTGGCGAACTAAACAAAAGTAACAAAAGTAAGTAAGTAATATGATCGGTAAGATCCTGTGTAGCGGGAGGAACTTTTTCAGATGCCTATTTACTAAGAAACATTGAAAAATATCTTTAACCTAACCTAACCAAAACCTAACCTAACCTAGTATATTAGTGGACTATTTATGAATGTAAAATGTAAAAATATATAGTAACATTACCAAATTATTGAGATATATGTACAGGTCCACTCGGAACACAGGATTATACCAAAAACCATAATTAATAATTTAATACTGTCCATCCATTAACCTACCTATAACACTGAATTGCGAAACAGATGGCAAAACCACGCCTTGGAAATAACGCAATTCCATAAATTATACCAATATTACAATCCTTTTTATTATATCTTATATTACTTGCCAGAAAATAAGAACATCCGTGGGTCGAGATTGTCGAGGCCACAGATTAATGCAGAGTTGCCAAGGTTTCAAAATCAACGCAGAGTTGGGCTAGTTTTGAGAAACAATTGCGAAAAAACGCGAGAGGTTGCAGGTAGGCCTACTGAGCTGTCTAATTGATGATGTAATGGTTAGAGGGTGTAAGTTCTGTATGAGGTATCCTGGGTTCGAATCATGGGACGATTGCATGCTTTAATAAATAAGAATGAATGAGAATGCTTGTGAATAGATGAGTGATAATGCGGTCGACAAGGAGAGGGGGTCGGGCGCCAGTTAGATATAGATAATTGTCCATCAGGTGCCTGGCCCAGGTAGCTGGTATATATGAAGGGTCATGCCTGGATGTGAGGTGGGTGGGCATTGTGGTGTGCTCCGCTGTGAGACCATACAGCAGTTAACATTAATGACAAAGAATATAATTTAATTTAATTTCATAGGCCAAGGGATAGCAAAATATATGTGTATTAATTGTTCCCCAAGTGGGATATCAATTGCAAGGAAGGGCTTGAGGAAACTCAATAGGCCTACAGATATTTGAACACTAAACTCTTGCCAGGAGTGTGTGGGGAATTTGAGGTAGTTTCTTAGATGGAAAGGGAGAATGCTCTTACAGTATTGTGATATATGTCGAGTTATCACTCTCCCTCCCTCCTCTCCTTCCCACCCGCTAACTTGCGCGAGAGGTAGTCGTTCAGGCCTAGCTATATTAATGTCTCGCAAGACCTAGGAGAGGCAGCTGGGTTCTATGTCGCCCGCTCTGTAACATGCCTCAACTCTCCCCCGTCATAAATACGGTTTTTGACTGGACATATGCTGTTTACACCAATTTTCTGGTCTTTATATATAATTTGTATATGTTCATCATACAGGTAAAGTATTCACACATGGAGCAGTAGCCTATAATGCTTTATATGGTAAATATAACAAATTCTGTCAGAATCAAAGGTAGCCAATATATTCGCAAATGCGCCACATTTAAAAACATAAATGGTGCACTTGTCGGGTTAACTTACTTTATCAAGATTATTATAGGCTATATTGAAATAACATCCTCACTGAAATACTGGGTGCGAAGGGAATTTAACCCTCCTGAAAACTCCCCAGGTTTTGAGATGCCTGGCACGGGGCTCGAACCCTGGAGGGATTTTAACCCTCCTGAAAACTCCCCAGATTTTGAGATGCCTGGTGTGGGGTTCAAACCCTGGTTAGTGACCTCAGTAGGTCAACCAGACCCGCGCGCTAACCCACTGTAATACCACGGACGTACAAAGGGATACTAACCTTAGTTCTTGAAAGAACCAGGTGATAGTCTCATGGTAATTCACGTGATGGGTTTATTAGACTTCACCATCATCGACTATTTTACACTATCCCAGACGTCAACTCAGGTACGTAGTACAGTATTGGGGTGCGGGACTTTTTCGAGGGCATTACATTACATCCTTCCTTAACAAGGCTAGTCCGTAGCCTCTTTAAGGTCGTAAGGTATCGTAGCCATATCGCCTCAGCAATCTCAATATTCTTATAGGGTCCGCGTGATGGGTGCTCTATGTAGCTACCAGATCACGTTCCATGACTGCCACCAATGAATTACTGCATGGGTGCGAAGGGATTTTAACCCTCCTGAAAACTCCCCAGGTTTTGAGATGCCTGGTGTGGGGTTCGAACCCTGGTTAGTGACCTCAGTAGGTCAACCAGACCCGCGCACTAACCCACTGTAGCCTACTACCACGGACGTAGGCTACAATAGGATAGTAACCTTAGTTCTCATTGAAACAACCAGGTGATAGTCTCGTGGTGATTCACGTGATGGGTTTATTAGACTTCGCCATCAACGACTATTTTACACTATCCTCCGGTAGTAGCCTACAGTATTGGGGTTAGTTTTGTAGTTTTTAGTGTTTTAGTTTTGTAGATGTTTAGGTGACAATCACCACGGTCGATCTGGGGATCCGCCGCTAATGAGCTCGTCCTGGAATCTTTACGACTCTGAATCTTACGATTCTTTACAGGACTGAACATGCCATTTTTATCGGCAATAGCTCAGAGAAGACTGTTGAGAGGGGAGAAGGGGTGTTGGAGAGAGAGGAAGGTGTTGGAGTGGCTTTGTTATGTGTGTTTTGTCTGTATACGTCGTCAGGATGTCCCCTGACTGGGTGCAAGTATGTGAAACATGCTAGACGTACTACTGCACCCACTAAATGTCCGCCGTGGTAGGGATTTGATCCCGGGTCTTTCAGATTCACATGCGAGCGTGCTCACCACTTGACCACCACGGCCCTTGCGGGATTTTTTCGAGGGCATTACACTCACAATATTAAATACAAATGTCTTGTATATTACTATGGCAGCTAAAAACTCTGAGATGGGACCAATTTTCACCTGATGGTCCATGGACTAGCTGGGTGGTTGGCTCGTTCGACGGAGGTCTTCGTTGGTTTGCAATGCTTGTTGGGCTATTTTTCATGTCTACTGGGCGGATTATGTCGCGGTGGCAGCGTTGGCAACACTGGCTTGACGTGACCATCAGCTGATGAATCAAACAACACACAGACCCTCATTTTATTTTTATTATGGGTGCCAATAACCTGTGATTTGAGGTACGTATGTGGTGTGGGCAGGTGGGCATATATACCTACACTACCTAGGGTGGAGGCAGAGGCTGGGTGGGTGGGGGGAATGGTTGGTATATCACATAAACCTCCAGCCTTTCCTAGCCTACCCTACATACAACAGCATGAATGTGGGGGTTGGCAGGGAAATACACAACACCATAATTTAAAGGCGAATTAGTGTATCATATTCTTAGTTGATATACACTAAGAGGTTTTAGCCTATATTTAGCCACAAGGGTATATTTGGCTCAGAAGCTAACCTGGAACAGTGACATTATTAAATCTAGCCTAACCTACATTTCATGATTTATGGTAATTTTCAAGACACTCGCGGCGTTAATACTTATATTATCGGTTCAATCTTTCAGAATACACATATAAAATACATAATAGGCTACCCTAATGCTTTCGGATTTTTGTTTTTAGGCTAGGCCTAGGTTAAATATGTAGGTAAAATTAGCCTAGCCCGAGGCTATTTACTAAAATTCCTAATGCATATTTGCTGTGTAAACAATTCCACATGATACAAAATGACATTAGAGACCCACTCAATACTTAATTCAGAACAGAAACGCGGATTTTATGAAATAATAAGCAGGTGTGTCACGTGACTCGTGAGTGTTTACGACTTTACGTCCATGAGTATCATCGTTAGGCTGTGGCGCGGCTGGCGCCGTCCATGCTCCTGCAGTCCATATCAAAGGGGTATATTCGGATTGGGCGGATGTTTTGAGTGGAGTCCCCCAGGGTAGTGTGTTACTTAATACTTATACTTAGTTGTATTCCGTCCGTTAGTGACACAGTTGAGCTGGGGCTCCACTGCGACCAGGCAGCTCCCTTTCTTCCACTCTCCATTCCAGAAGTCGGTTGGAGTTGGTGCTGGGGTATCCTGGTGTTGGTGGCCGGTCCGGTATTTTGGCCAGCCACATGTCCAAGTGTTTCTTGAAGGTGTCTGGAGACACCCCGGTTATGTTCCTGAGAGGGGCTGGTATACAGTTGAACAGTCTGGTTCCATTGTATGTAAAGCTGTGATGGATCAGGGATTTGATTTTTTGTGTTGATCCCGGCGTAGTCCTCACATAGCACAGCCTCCCTCGCCTTTGGTGCTGAGTCTCTTGGATGTTTGGGTTTGGTACCTTTTTTTCCAAAATCTTCCAGACGTAGATGATGATGTATCTCTCCCTACGTCTTTGAAGTGAGTACAGCTGCAGCTCCTTAAGTCTCTCCCAGTAGTTAAAGTGTTGAAACCCATGGATTTTACTGGTGAATGTCCTCTGGGTGGCTTCAATTTCTGTTATTTCTCCTACTTTTTGGGGAGACCAGAGCTGGGAGCAGTACTCCAGTCGTGGTAGGACCAGTGACTTCCACAATGTTAGCATACACCTCTCATTTCTTGTGTGGAAGGTTCTCAGGATCCAGCCTGCTATTTGTTTTGCTGTTGTTGTGGCTTTGGTAATATGCTGGGAAAAAGTGGCGTCACTGCTCATATTTACTCCCAAGTCCTTCACTGTGTCCTTGGCGGTAATTTCTTGCTGTCCGCTTTTGTAGTTGGTGTCGTTTTGTAGTGCTCTCTTGTTCCCGTACCTTAGAAGCTCGAACTTGTCTCCGTTTAGGGCCATGTTGTTTTCTTCTGCCCACTTCAGGATTTTGTCCAAGTCTTGTTGTAGTAGCTGAGCATCATGTTGTGAGGTGATTTTCTTCATGAGTCTCGTGTCGTCTGCAAACGATGTGGCTGTTGAGTGTTCCAGGTCCCTGTCGATGTCTCCTATCATGATGAGGAATAGGAGAGGTCCCAGTACTGATCCTTGTGGTACTCCGCTGATGACCCCACCTGCTTCTGATAGGCTTCCTTGAACCGTGACTCTTTGTTTTCTGTTGGTGATGAAGCTATGGAGCCATCTTCCAAGGTCTCCCCCTATTCCCAGTGATTTGAGTTTATGTAGAAGGATCCCATGGTCCACCTTGTCAAAAGCTTTGGCAAAATCTAGATATATGACGTCTACATTTTCTCCGTCTTGAATATCCTGTAGGATTTTGTCGTAGTGTGATAGTAGTTGTGAGAGGCAGGAGCGGCCTTTTCTAAAGCCATGTTGCCCCTCGTTGAACGCCTCATTATCTTCCAGGAAGCTGACCATCTTAGCTCTTATTGTTCTTTCTATGATTTTAATAAGGTGTGACGTCAGCACCACTGGTCTGTAATTTTTGGCTATGCCTTTACTACCCCCTTTGTGTATTGGTGTGACATTGCCTTCTTTTAGGGATTGTGGTACATATCCAGTTTGGAGGGACTTGCTCCACAGCAGTTTTAGAGGCAGGGCTAGCTGATGTTTGCAGTTTTTTAGCAGTTGGGCATGAAAGCCGTCTGGTCCTGCTGCAGAGTTTGGTCCAATCTTGTCGATGGCTGCTATTATGTCCTCTGTTGATACTGTTACCGAGGAGAGTTGATGTGGTGTCTCTGGAGCGTTGCCAAAGAAAGTCGTTGCATTCTCGATTTTCTTGTCTTCCATTTGGCGGGCTGAAGACACTTTCATACTGCTGTTTGAGTATCTTGGCCATTTCGGTTGGGTCACTCTCAAGTTCGCCCGTAGGTTTTGCAAGTGGTCCTATTGTTGTGGTGTTCCTGAGTCTCCTTTTTGCATATGCATAGAAGAATTTGCTATTTACTCGTATGTTTGCAACTGCTTGTAGTTCTTCGCGTGTTCTTTGCTCTTGGTGTGACTGGATGAGTTTACGTTCCACTTCATCAAGCTCTTCTTGTAGTTTGGTGATATTGTGCGCATAGCTGGTCTTCCTTTGCTTGGCTCTCAAGTACGTCCTTTTCTTCATTAGTATTTTTCTATCTCTGGGAATCTGCTTGATCTGCTTCCTGCTTGATTTGGGTGGTATGGTGTTTTTACAGGTCTCCAGGCATTGTTGCTGGAGGATACTGAGAGTTTCGTCGACGTTTTTATCTTCGAATAGTGCCCTCCAATCAGTTCCTGCCAGTTCTGCTCTCAGTCTGTCCCAGTCTATATCTTTGCTGTAGAAGTTGAGATCTTTCAGAGAGGTGCAGGGTATTTGGCTTGATTCCTGTTGACATCTTCTTGGTGGTGTGGCGGTTGGTGTGGGGGTTCTAACTTTGATGAGGCTGTGGTCGGACATTATAGTTTTTACAGTTTCGTACGAGTGTACCAGGTCGAAGTTGTTGCCAAATAGTAAGTCCAGTGTGTTGTTGCCTCTTGTAGGTTCCTCGATGTATTGCTTCATGTATGCAGTGTCCATGATAGTCATTAGCTCCTTGGCTTGCTGTTTTTCCTCCCTGGTTCCTCCATCTATTTTCATGGTTGCCCAATTGATGATGGGCAGGTTGAAGTCTCCTGTGATGATGACATCTGTAGCGGGAGTTGGAAGATTTTGTAGGAGTGATTGTATTTTCTCTGTGACCTCCTTGAAAATTTCCCCTGTGGTGTTTGGAGGTCGATACAAAATTATGATGAGCATGTCGGTTTGTCTTATGTGTACTGCTAGTAGCTCTGTTGTGCCGTTTGAGAATGCAACTAAAGTTTCGGTATTTGCAGCCATATCCTCCCTTAGGTAGAGTGCTACTCCTCCGTGGCTTCTGTCCTCTCTGTCGGCTCTGAATAGAGTGAAATTATGGATATTGATCTCTGCATCCAAAATGTTTTCGTTCAGGTGTGTTTCTGTGAGGGCTAGAAAAATTGAGTTGTCTTCCTCTGCAATTTCTCCCAACATAGGGACTTTACATTGATTGTTTCGTGGGTAAAGTCCTCTGATGTTGCCCACAACAAAACTAGTTAGTGGTAGTTGCACCTTCCTCTGTGGTTCATGTCTGGCCCCTCGGTTTGGGCTAGGAATCTCTCCATAATCACTTGAGACCGTTTTTCCACTTCCAGAAGACGTCCCATTACTACCTCTAAAAAAGCACCTTGGTCGGGCATAGCCGTGTGTACCGCTGCTGGTCTGGCCTTGTGAGTTTGCTGGATGGTTGGCCAGCTTCTGAGGGCATTGCGTTGACTTTCTATTTTTTCCTCATATGTTGGTGTGTAAGCAAATTCCCTTTGAATGTGTCCTGTAGCGTGTTCCCTTGGTCTGTTGACGTTGTTTCTTGGCGTCAGTATTTTGGTTCCCTTGATGTGTGGAAGATTGCAGTCTCTCATAGTACATGCCCTTTTGTTGAGTGAGATTCTGCATACATATGGGTGGTAGTCGATGCATTTCCATCCACGCTTGCAACCTATTCTTTCATCCCGCCCGTGCTTCATGAATTTTGCACATATTTTTGGGTGGTCTTGTTTGCATCCCCTGCCCACTACTCCGTATCGGCATTCATTTCTTAGGTAGAAATTGCATACTTCTATTCTTTTCCTCCTAATATCGGTGCCCCTGTAATCAGCTCTGGGCCTAGGTCTCCATGAATTTGTATTTACAGCACTAACCTCCCCTGTTCTACTGTATGTAGGAGCATTTTGGCCGCATCCGTTGCATGTGGGGTGTGTGCTCGTTGGGGTCCCCGACCTCACCTGTCTTGCTGCATTTTGAGGGGGCTCTGCCGTGTCTGCTAGTGTTGCGGTGGGGGGGCTATGTGCATCTGGCATTGTGATGCTAATATTTCCTGGTGTGTTCCCCATCCCTAGATCTAGGCCTATAGCCACGTTTGGTGAGTTACTGGTATGGGGGTTGTCACCGTCACTCTTGCCTAAGGCTACTTCTGGGCTTATGGGTAGGCCTTGGCCTAGGTCAGTGTCCCCAGTTAATTCCTTGGTTGTTGGAGTAGGCCTATTGTCAGCTGGCGTGTTGGTGACATCTTTGTTGCTCTGGGGCTGAACATGGATTTTTCTTACCTTACTTATCGCTCCAGATTTGATTATTCGTTCCTTGTGTTGGAGAACGGCTGCTTCTGCCTCGGCCACCCACTCACCTTTTGTGTCAAGCTTTGTTAGGGAGCATGTTTTGCACATGAATTTCCTTGCCGTTTTTGCATAGTTGAGAATTTGATAGGCAGGGAGTTCTGTGCAAAAATAGTGCAGCCAATCCTGGCAGTAGTCGCATTGGATTGCATTTTTTTCACCTGCGAACTTGATTCCGCAGTCGGGGCACTCTGGGTCGGGTTTGTTTTGATCCCCGGCCATTGTTGGCGTCATGTTTTTATTCACTGTTTTTTTTTTTTTTTTTTTTCTCTCTTATTTTCACTTCAATCCTTCTGTTTCGGTCTTTGTTTCTTGTATATGTGCACTCACTAAGTGTTTATGTATGTTATTCTGTCTTTGGTAATCACCGATTGCACTTTCTTTACGAGAAACACTTGATAATGTATGGAGCTACAGTGTGACGTGGCCTTGACCTTGAGGTGACCTATAGAGCCGGCCATGTTGGGGCCTATATGTTGGGGCCAGTTCTCTTTGTTTTGTTTATCAACGACCTCCCCGACAACGTGAAGTCAAGAATCTTTTTATTCGCCGACGATACAAAATTATTTAGAAGTATAGAATCACAAGACGACCGGGAAATATTACAAGAGGACATAAACACTCTCCATAGATGGTCCGAGGAAAATCTTCTTCCATTTCATCCTGACAAATGCAAGCATCTCAAAATTTACAGCAGCCGCAGACTACCGAGGGATACCGACTATTGCCTTGGAAGAACTGAGATAACCAAGGTTAACAGTGAAAAGGACTTAGGAATAACTAGCCTACCGACAAATACTTAACATTTGAGGAACATATACACAATAAAGGGAACAAAGCTAACCAGATTATGGGAGTAATAAGACGAACATTCAGTGCCTTGGATATACCTACATTCAGATGCCTCTTTAAAACAATGGTCCGACCCCATTTGGAATATGCACAGTCAGTGTGACTGTGTGGTCCCCATATAAGAAGAAAGATATTACAACAATTGAAAATGTTCTCCGAAGGGCCTCTAAACTGGTACCAGGGCTAAAAAATCTTACTTATCCTGAGCAATTGAGAACATTAGATATTCCAACAATGGTATACCGGCGTATAAGGGGCGACATGATTGAAGTGTGCAAAATACTGAACCAGCAGTACGATAATGAGGTGAACATTCATCTGGAGAGAAATATAGGACCAACAAGAGGGAACAGCAAGAAACTGACCAAGGAAAGGTGCAGCACCCAGAAGCGGCAGATGTTCTTCAATTCAAGAGTCGTCAAAGTGTGGAATAGTCTGCCGAATGAAGTGATAGACGCTAGGAGTGTGGAATCATTTGAAAGGCGGCTTGACAAGTACTGGACAAACCAAGAAGTCAAATACAATTTTGAAGAAAAATTAATAACCAACCCGGGCCACCACATTAGTTTGTATTTTGACGATGACATCGATCTGGACATAGAGGCCTAAAGGCCTGCGTCCAGTACTTCAGTAAGGTAAGGTAAGTTCTTTTGGGACGAATGTAATACAGTATTAGGTATAATCCTGTGTATGGTGATGGGCTGGTCTATCAGAGTGAGAACTGAGCGATCTCTGCCATACCCATAGCTTACTCTGACTGTTCCTTTTACTTTTATATTTTCTAGATCTCAAGTGACGGCGTCTCTTCCGTGGATTGACCTCCCAGTCTACCTAGATTGGAAGCCAAAGCGTCACATTTTTTCCTTTGCCGCTCAACTTTCTCTTCATAATTGCTGAGGGGCACAGGGCCCTGGGTGGGGCTTTGGTTTCCTGGGCGTTTCCGCACCCTCCTCAGCTCCCCGCCATGGAGTGGCTTCGGTCACCCACGCTTTATTGTGGTCGGCAGTGAGGGTTCTGTGGGGGCGCACGGTTATGGTTTTTGCCTGCTCGGGGCCTTGGGGCTGTTCGGCCAGGCAGCTTTGGGAACAACAACAACAACAACATCCTGTGTAGCGGGTGGACCTGTACATATATCTCAATAATTTGTCAATTTTACAATATTTGTTTACATTTTACATTAATAAATAGTCCACTAATATACTAGGTTAGGTTAGGTTTTGGTTAGGTTAGGTTAAAGATATTCTTCAATGTTTCTTAGTAAATAGGTATCTGAAAAACAGTTCCTCCCGCTACACAGGATCTTACCCAGTGTTATAATCCGGGTGTATGGTCGTCATGTTTACATAGATCGATCGCTCGCGGTTAAGTTCAAGTCTATTTTGACGGCTATTTTTTCTGTTAGCCTATTTGCCCCCTGCTGGCAATATAGCCTGGCCCTATATGATAATGAATATAAGTCATGGGGGGTGAACAACCTATTATTGTATCCCACGGCAGTCAAAATAGACGGGAACATGATCGCGAGCATCCGTGTAGTGTAAACAAGGCGGGCCGCGGGCGGTACGCCGGTACACACGGTAACTACGTTCTTGTTGTTCTTTTTAGTAATTTGACGTCTTCTACATAATTGTTTAGAGCAGCGGGGGTCTGGGAGCAGCAGCGAGCAGCCCCAAGGTTAGGTTAGGCTAGGGCAGTGGTCAGCAACCCTTAAAGCTAGAAGAGCCATCCTGAGCCGCAGATTGCCGACCCCTGGGCTAGGGTAATGACAATATTGTCACCGTCGGAGGCGGGAGTGTTTCTTAATATCCTCGACTCTCGAATATCCCCTCTCGGCGGGAAGAGAAGTCGACTTGTAAATAATTACCGGTACTGGTAAATTTTCCGAAGTGGACAGTCACGACCAATATTATTTTCAAAATAGTGTATAGCCTAGGCCTATTTTTCAATTTCTATTTGTAAACTAATTTAATATCTTAATATCTTAACAAGGTTATGGTCTTCGAAAGGGGTGAAGTCACAGAGTGTGAGGTGAAGCTGAACGGTCAGGCTATGGAGATCGTCAACTCTTTTAAGTATCTGGGCAGTGTGTTGAGTAAAGATGGGACTATGGATGAAGAAGTGCGGGAGAGGGTTGTAGGAATGCTAAAAGCAGTAACAAGAAAGAGGGTGGTCAGTATGGAAGTGAAGAAGTCCTTGCATGACAGTGTGGTAATCCCGACACTGACTTACGGAAGCGAAGCATGGACATTGGTTGAGAGACTCAGACCAAGAGTGAGAGCAGTGGAAATGAAGTACTTAAGGAGTGCGTGCGGAGTTACATGGAGGGATAGACAGACTAATGAGGAAGTAAGAAGGAGGTGTGGTGTGGAGCTAAATGTGCTGGAAAGTGTGAAAAGGAACAACTTGAGATGGTTCGGCCATATATGGAACGTATGGAAAGCGAGAGAATGACTAAGAGGGTGTACGAGAGCGAGGTGGAGGGACAGAGAGGGAGAGGTAGACCGAATGAGAGGTGGAAGGATGGAGTGAGGAAGTACATGAACGAAGGCGGTGCTGGTTGGGGGGAGGGGCATCGACTGACTGGGGACAGAGGTGCATGGGGGCGGTTCGTTCGTGGCCACCCCTTCGGGGATCACGGCGTCAGGCAATAGATAGATAGATAGACTTAACCTTTCCTATAAACACTGGGAGATTATTAAAATATTTAGGTGTTTGGCTATTTTTTTATTTTTATTTAAAGTTAGGCTAGAAATAGGCTAACAATAAGGGTAACAATAGGGTAAGGGTTCTGTTCGCCGATGTTTTGTCGCTTTGTGTACATTACTGGTGCGCTCGTGGTTATATTCCCATATAATTGGATTGGTTTTTTTCCAAAATTATTCCATGACTAGCTGTTATTTGCCCCCTGCTGAGAGCTGACAATATAATATGATGACAATAAGTTATGCCCCCCCCCCCCCCCCCTCTCATTTTTACTTTCCTAAATACAATTTCAGAGTGGAACGGAACTTGTGTAGGGAACTGTTTCAACTGCAAATATATCTCAAGGGGGGTCTTGGGGGTGTTCTTATAATTTTGATAGAAGTCTTTGGAGCAAACTAAAACCCTCTCTATATACCCATATAGTTAGAAATAATTGTAAACCTTGTAATTTTATATTCCAGCTTTAACCTTGGTGATGTCTAAGCACTCTGGCACAGCCTCTGCCCGGCTGCGGGCGGACTACATGCGAATCAAGAGAGATCCTGTGCCTTATGTGACAGCTGAACCTCTACCTTCAAATATTCTGGAATGGTGAGAATTCAAATTCAAATTCTTTATTTAGCTCAAATTAGTTCCATCAAATGTTTTATTCCACACAGTAAAGATGGAGGTGAGCCCACTAAGTGTAAAACTTTTCAGCAAGCATATGGCTATAGTGACCCTGGAGAATATGGTATTACAAGACAGTTTTTATCATACATATATAAAATATACGTTAAAATATTGTTTTTAAAATTCCCGAGCAATGTTTACATACTAGCTCTAGATATTTGCATTACAAATGTAAATATTTAAGATACAAATTGCATATGCATACATGTATAATCCATTTTTTCCCAGCTGATTGTAAATTGAATCCCTTAGTAGCTGATTTCTCGATACTTAATGGAAATATATGAAACTACAGTCAGGACCCCCAATACACGATTCCACAATTCGCGAAAACCCTAATACACGAGTTACCCCTCGAAAATAACATTAATTAATTAAGCATTAATTATGCGAGGTGGTACCACAATACACGAATCGAGAGCTAAGAAGGGGCCAAATCCGCTATTCCCGCTTGATACGCGAGCACGTCTACGTTTCGCGAGGCCCAGGAGTAGCTCTGAAAAAAGAAGAAGACGGGCATACGCCTGCCTTCCCTCCCGCTTACCCTCCCTCCCTCCCTCCCACAGTCCCGCTCAAGCGCTCATAGCCGTGCGGAGTGACCAAACGTTTGTAGTGCCTGCCACTTTTTTCGCCATGCCACGCCAATATAAGAAGATAACACACAAAATGAAGGTGGAATTGTTGTTTCGCAAGAAAGAGGAGAAGGAAACTGTGCAATAGGCTTGTCAGAGTAAACTGTTCGTACGATTTGGTTAGGGAGGGAGAAGTTGGAGAAAATCGTGAAGTCCTACGGTCCTAGTCCTAGTCCTAGCCTATCTACTACTAATTTTAAGGATAGTTTCATATTTTTATTCATTGTTCTTCTTATATATAAGATATAGACTGTACTGTAGAGCCAAAAATGTCGAAAATAGGGCCAAAAATTTCGAAAATAGGCCATAATTGAGAGATGTCACCCAATCTAATTATTCCCATTTAAAGTTAGTTCCACAATACCCGAATTCACAATACGCGATGCCTCCTGTCACCCCTATTCTCGCGAATTGGGGGTCCTGACTGTACTATGGTTATGTGTCGTATTAATGCCAAGTTTTCATAATTAGCATCATATTTCGCTACAAAATCTACCTTATAACTGAGTAACAAAGATAGAAACATGACAATTTACCCTCAGTTGGAAAAAAATATAGTACAAACATGCACATACAGTTACTACGTACATATGAGCAATATTATTGAGGTTAAGTTTATGTATCTTACTGATATTATTGCAGTGTTTGATTACTTTAGATTTATTTATGAATGCGTTATAATATAGGCCTACTCTAGTGTTCTAGTGACTTTGCACCTCCTCACCGAACACTAGCCTTGTGAGGGCCCTGGCCCAATGGTCTAGTATAAAATAAACACATCAACGATAATAACAATCTAGTGCCAAACACCTTAAAACCCGAGGGGATGGTCATGAATGAATCGTCTCCATGCTCTTCTGTCATCCAATGTCCCTCCTTCTATCCCATACCACTTTCTCTCAATAGCTCTCAACTTTATCCCTCCACCTCACTTTCAATCTTCCTTTTCCTCTCTGCCCTTTCACGGTTCCACCTCTCACATACACTCCGCATGACTGTGAACTACCTCAAGGTGTTCCTCTTTACATTCTTCGGCACGTCCACACCCACACCACAATGTTCTCGTGCTTCCTCATTCGTCTGTCTATCTCTCCATGTGACTCCACTCGCTCTTCGTAAGCAACTCATTTCCACCCCTCACACTCTTGATTTAAGTCTCTCCAACAACATCCATGCTTCACTCCCAAACGTCAGTGTCAGGATTACCACACTCTCTCATGCAGTGACTTCTTTACTGCTGTGCTGAATCTGTATTTTGTTTTAGTATACAGCATTATTTGTTTTTGTATTGCTTACTTGTATTTGTGTTTGTGTAGGCATTACGTGGTGGAGGGCCCCGAGCAGAGTCCATACGAGGGTGGTTACTATCACGGCAAGTTAGTGTTCCCCATGGAGTACCCGTTCCGACCCCCCAGCATCTACATGATCACTCCCTCTGGCCGCTTCAAGACCAACACCCGCCTCTGTCTGTCTATCTCGGACTTCCACCCGGACACCTGGAACCCTGCCTGGTCTGTAGCCACCATATTGACCGGGCTACTCTCATTCATGGTAAGACTCGTACACTTTGTTCATACACCGTTATGTTTTTTTTATTTTTAATATATACAATTAGTTTAACCACTTCAGTATGAGTGACCCCATTATTCCTTATATTCGGGCTATTATTACACAATTTTATGCAGCTTAGGAAGGGCGTCTAGTAATCAGAGTGTTGTAGTACAGTATATCTCAATTAATTCGTTAACTATAATAAATCCTTCCTAAATAGACTAAAATAGTCTAATGATAGCCAGAATAAAGAGAAAAGTAACTTCACCAGTGCTAGAAGGATTAACCAGACCACTGAATTCATAAGCTGTAGAAAGTCAGTTGGCATCGGCATTCTGTCAGGGCCAAGGAATTTAGATTTTGGGATGTTTTTCTCACTACTATGAAATTTATATATACTGTAGTAGCCTATTGTAGTTATAATACTATTTCATTATTAAAACAAATTCTGACTACTGGTATCAGATACAAAGTGTCTACTGCAAGAAAATATCTGGAAGGACCTGTTATCCATATAGTGCTTGGTGAAAGTAACAACCTACAGTACTATCATTACCTACACCACTTCCTGTCTCACTCAGTGGTCTGGTTAATCTGCTCTACATAAATACAGTAAATAACTTCCTGCCTCATGGCAACTGGGTGTGGTGTCCCGAGTTCGAATCCCAGGAGGACCATTATGCTTTCATTAGTTGTTGTTGTTGTTGTTGTTGTTCCCCAAGCTGCCTGGCCGAACAGCCCCAAGGCCCCGAGTAAGGCCAAGGCCATAAACGAGCGCCCCCACAGAACCCTCCCTGCCGACCACAATAAAGCCTGGGTGACCGAAGCCACTCCAGGGCGGGGAGCTGAGAGGGTGCGTAAACGCCCGGGAAACCAAAGCCTCACCCAGGGCCCTGTGCCCCTCAGCAAGTATGAAGAGAAAGTTGAGGGGCAAAGGAGTAATGTGACGCTTTAGCTTCCAATCTTGGTAGATTGGGAGGTCAATCCACGGAAGAGACGCCGTCACTTGAGATCTAGAAAATATATAAGGAAAAGGAACAGTCAGAGTAAGCTATGGGTATGGCAGAGATCGCTCAGGTCTCACTCTGATAGACCAGCCCATCACCAGCTTTCATTAGTTTACTCAAGTACATGTATATTGGGGTTTGTAATGAATGGTTAATGTTATGAACGGGTTGTTACTCAAGTCTAGGCTTTCATCATATTAATTCTGCCCCCTGAAGAATTGTTTGGGGTACATACAGGCTGAGCCATGCTAATTTGGATGCTTAGTTTAGAGATCCCTTAGAAATCTAAATAGAAGTTAATAGCCTAATGACTTTTAGTGGGTCTTCAGCTCGACAGATGCCCGATACATATACTACGACACTGATTTACTGTATTTATCGTTCCACCAGCTTGAGAAGTCACCCACGTTCGGCAGCATCGAGACCACGGACTATGAAAAGAGGCAGCTGGCACAACAATCTCTCACCTTCAACCTCAAGAACAAGGTCTTCACTGAACTCTTCCCGGACACCACCGAGGTCAGTGTTGCTTTGTTTTAGCTGGTTTAATTCAATTTAATTATTAGTTATGTTACATTTAAATTAATTTGTAAGTGGGATTATTTTGTGTAATACCGTACAGTAAAAACTGTTGATGTTGGTAATCATTCGCTTTTGGTAGGTTTCAATAGAACAGTACACCTCAGTTCTTAAACTAGCTTCGATGTGTGCGGTATGGCGCAGAAATTATTGTGTTACAGTACCGGTACTGTATATTCAAGTTATGTTATGATTACGAACTTGGTAACCCTCATGGATTACATCTTCTTAATATATTACAATAAGAAGGCTCAAAGTAAGTTTTGTTTGCCAAAATAAGTAATTAATGCTGTAACTTACTGTTGACAGGTCCGATCCGAACCGATGTTCAAAGCGTTCTCAGTATAACAAATTAAAATAGGCCTGTTTGCAATACGATAATAATCGGCAGACTCTTACCTACTCATAAAGTAGAACTGATTATGTTGTTATGTGTTCTTATAATAAAGATTATCATTATATTTATCATATTTTCTAGCATAGAAGATTAACTATTCTCCTTAAATATAGCCTCCAGAATCACACTTGTATTTTGTACGGTACTAGACAGTATATAATCTTGCTCTCTTTTTTTTTTTCTAATTTTCATTGCCAAAATTGAGAGTGTTTCATCCACAAAGGTCTGTCTTCTATGCCATGTAAATATATAACCAGTTATTAATAATATTTTAACTTTTGTTTCCTGTTCAGGCTTGCATGCATAGAAGAGCACAAGCCTTGGGCCTGTGTCATGTTTTCATTTCCTTAGGAGTATGGTAACCTCCACCAGGTTTACCCCAGCTCCTCATTACCAACCTACCTATTATAGAGCCAACTGTCCAGCCAGAAAGTTAACCACCTGGACAGCAGAGAGAGCAGCCATCACCTGACCAATGCATATATGTACGTATGTCTATACACAGGTACATACCCCATAGCTGGGGATGACCAACTTGAGACAGAGCCACCCATGCTAAACATGGAAATGCCATTCAACCGATACCGATACTATCTGAAGCAGCTTGTAAGTAAAATTACCTTCCTGCCCCCAACAGGCGATACAGAACAAACTGGCCCAGCGTGAACAAGAGCTAGCGGAGCGTGCCAAGGCTTCGGAGAACGGGAGTGTGAGCGAGCGCGGACCCTCGAGCAATGACAGCCGCAAACAAAACCCTGACGCCGCCCAAATGTCCGCCCTGACCAACCTCCTGGTGGTGGTGGGCTTCGCTGTGTTTGCCTGGACCGTTACTTATATTGTCTCCACGTTAAGTGAAGAGGAAGGATAGTATCAAGTGCAAGGTAATACAGTTTGTGTCAATACCTTGCATACACTGAATGGATAGTATCAAGTGCAAGATCATACAGTTTGTGTCAATACATAGCATACACTGAACTGCATTGGTGGAACTTAAAGTGAAGAAGATGTATCAAGTGCAAGATTATAGAGTGTGTGTTGTATTGTCTCTACTTTAAGTGAAGAGGATATTATGGAGTGCTAGATGCTACAGTTAGTGTGGATACGTAGCATACACTGAACTGCATTGTCTCAACTTGAAGTGAAGAAGACACATTAATATCAAGTGCAAGGTAATACAGTTTGTGTGAATAATGTGGTACTGTATATAATAAACTATATGGAAGTGAGGAGGAAGGTTAGCTCTGAGTGGAAGATTAATATATTTAGTTTATCATTTGATAGGTAATTCCGTGTTTTACATGGATGTGCTTACAATTAGTGTGAATACATAGTATATACTGAACTGCATTCCTCTGAAAACTTCCTACTACAGAAGTGGAAGTCAAAAACAAGAAATCTTTTATACTTGTGACAGATACCAGTAACAATATACAGGGTGGAGCAAAATTTGGTGATTCAAAACCCAGGGGCCGGGGCCGACGTCTACCCCTGGGCAGGATGTCAAAACTGGGACAATTTTGTTTAAAGACAGGAAAGAAAATGGGAGTACGGTAAAATGTACATGAAATTGTATTGTTTTAGTAATTGTCTTGTTTGCAAAAATATAAAGAACTGTAATGCAAAACTTGATCTGTGCTAAAATATAAAGAACTGTAATGCAAAACTTGATCTGTGCTAAAAATAATGACTAAAATTAAGGGACTCTGTTTTATTGCTGGGGATTTCATGGTCTCTCATTTTGACACCCTGTCCCCAGATTCTTGAAAGACCAAATTGACAACTTGCGAGTTTCAAGCTATAAGGAAGTTGGAGCTGTAGACATTGATATTTAGCAGAATTACCAGATAAATCAAGGTTGCAGTACATTAATAAATACATAAAATAAAATTAAACTTTCTATCTACCGGGTATCCATCAAAACCTACATTTTTATTGCATTTCAGTTGAATATTGATGTACACTGCTCCAACTTCCTAATAGCCTGAAACTGGCAAGTGGTGCATTGAGGGCCTCCCTGTATTGTTCATTACTCTGGCGATGATGCAGGCTTTAACCAAGAGTTATGCCTAACCATTATGCTGAACTCTGAGGGCAACTTGATCTATACTCCGTTTTGATAAACTTGGCAGCGAGTCCTCACCTAGTTGGTTTTATTTCAGCTGACAAATAGAATCCCTTAACTGGTGTCACACGAGCACTTTTACAGGCAATTTGGGACTGACATCTTCAATATGTAACTTTATATATCTCCGTCTCTTAAAATCCTATAAATTCAATGAAGTTGTCGATTCCAGTGTAAAAGTACCAAAAACTAGTATGAGAAATAACTTGCTCATCGGTAATTGATGGACAAAACACTTGTGTGACCTGGATTAAGCAACCGATTTCTCAAGTAATAGACATTGGGAACCTGTTATGTGTCTGCATCATATAAAAATCATAATTAACAACCTATTTTGCTACAAAATCTTCGTAATAGCAATTAAATCAGGTGAGGAGACTGCAATTTACCATCAGCTGAAAATACAGACTCTAAGTACTGTATGATTATGAAAGAACACGGATGGTAGCAGTACATGGAGTGGCCCTTGAAGCTGAATAATGAACAACTTTGATTATATGCAAATGATAAGAGAGGCACTCGGTAGAGCGCATACCTCGGCCTACCCCATTAATATCATAAGCCTAAATTTTCTTCTGAATCTGGGTTTCTGGATATGACTCATATCGCCTCCTAAATTGAATCAGTTTTCCTTGGCGCGTATCCCATCTTGACAAATTTCGTGAAAATAGGTTCATAACTTTGCAAGATATCTTTTACAGACAAACGGAGGCGAAGACATGACCTCCGACCAACTCGGTGGAAATATATTATGTTCCACTGAGGAGCAACTGTGAAGAGAAGAGTATAATAAGCTGCCAGGTTTATATGAACAGAGTGCAGTGTATATATATATATATATATATATATATATATATATATATATATATATATATACTGTACTGTATATCAAGGAACTGGATAATGCGATGATCCAGGATTGTGTCTTGGACAGAGTGTGTAGATGAAGAAAGATGTATACAGTAAATTCTGGCTTAGAGGGTTGTACAGTAGACTTGTTCATGAAAAACAAGAATTTAAGTGAAACAACCTAACTTAAAGTGATGCAATTGTTTCTGCAAATTTCCTTGGTATTTTTTATTTTTCCCCTCATTTATAGCTTTATAATAAAGTATGTATAACAAGTTTTGAGTTAACATTGTTACCTAATTAATGAAGTTTTGGGTGACTTAAAGTGAGAAGTGTCTGTGTATAGCTTTCTGTAAATGCCAGTTTTATCCAATCATCTTATGCCACATAAATATGGCCCTTGTTTCAGTTTGTTGGTTGTGTTTGGCCGTATAAGTCGGTCTGATGCATTGCCACCCGAGTATTAATTTAATGTACAGCTTCATTTACATATTATTGATAGTTGACATAATAAACCCTTTCAGTACCGGTGCTGTGCTTTTAACTTTATTCTGGCTACTAATTATAATGTAAAACTTGCAAAATAAATAAACCAAAACAGGGACAACATAGATAATTTTATTGTTTAAAAAGGGGGGGTCCAGCAATTAACAGGCTTTGAACTATATCACTTAACCCTTTTTACTACCACAGATCCTTCGTAGGTAGGTAAGCTGCACAAAATCGGCTTAACATAGCTAGAATAGAATTAAAAAGATATCGCTGGTACAGAGGGGGTTAGCAACATTCATTACAAAATCTTCGTAATAGCGGAGTAAATATGGTGAGGACTTGTCAATTAAAATATAAAACTTGCAAACTAAACAATTGAGGACTTATCAATTAAAATGTAAAACTTGCAAACTAAACAAACCAAAACTGGGACGATACAAGATAAAGGTAAAATAACTATTAAAATCGCTATGTGGAAATTTACAGTCACGCTGAACTTAAACTCTCAAGGCTCCAAATGGCAAAGACACACGAGCGCCAGGATGTCGGATCGGGATGATGTGGTTGTAAGACGTGAATGATTATGATAAATATTACAGGAAATTTACTTTTAGTGGTGTTGTTTTAGCCATTTTATTACCGGCAAGAACGTAATAAGAACTGTGCAGCATAATGTTATCTATAGGCTGTTCATTATAGTTAGGCCAAAAGTCTTAACCTCTAAGCTCTAAAACTTAAAAAATAAAAATAAAAAAACAACTTACACTGTAATCAAGCTAATATTTCTACTATTTGGGAAGGGTCAGCCAGGGAATTGGGGTGAACATGTAAAGTCCATTTACTTTAGCCCTTTTTGAGATTATAATGTAAAACCTGGTACAGTAATGGATTAGGTTATGTGGTGCAGTTTGAGAAAAAAAATGTCACGGTTTTCCTTGCAATATTGCTTAACTCTTTCAATCAGAGTATGCTGTGAACTGCAAAAAATTGTGAAAAAAAAGTAAAGGAGGGAGAGGGGGGGGGAGGGGTGGGTATGGACAGATGCCACTACTGTCTGTCGCCCAATATTGAGATACAGTATATCCCGGCACTGGCACTGTATTTGAAGGGTTATTTTTTTATGCATGTTTACCGTGCCTTACGGAAGACTTACTGCAGTTCCTGGGTTAAAGGGGTTAAGGCGGATGTAGATGAGTACTTTTTTTATCTTCTTTTCGTATTCTAGTTTGCGATACCAGTGCAAATGATCCCAGAAAAATGTTAGCCATCAAAAATTGCTGATAAAAGCTTGTGTGATAATCCCCTAAAAAGAGGCAGACTGGGAGCCAAAGCGTCACATTCTTCCTTCGCGTCTTAACTTTCCCTTCATAATTGTTAAGGGGCACAGGGCCTTGGGTGGTGCTTCGGTGTCCCTTGCATTTCCGCACCCTCCTCAGCTCCTCACCTGGGCTTTCTTAGTGGTAAAGTAGGGAGGGTTCTGTGGGGGGCACTCTGTTATGGCCTTGCTCGAGACTATTCGGTCAGACAACCTGGGGAACAACAACAACCCCCTAAAAAGTGTCTTGTGATTGCAAGGGTTTGGTGACATCTACTATAACCTATTCATAAGTAGGCCAAAAATTCCCACCCCAATCTCTCATAACTCAATTTGTACTAGGGTAATAGAGCTAATATTTCTACCATTTGGGTAGTCAGAGCCAGGGAATATGTGTAGAAAATGTACAGCCCATTTGCTTTAGCCCTTTTTCAGTTACAGAGGATAGAGGTTACGATTTCCAGCCTACAGTACTTCTAATAAATGGACTATAGGTATTTAATACCTTACCAGTATGGATTTGCAAAAAGAAAAAAAAAGAAAACATAAAACTTTTTATACTAAAGAAAAAAAATCATGTTTCACCATGTTTTATTTGGGAGGGGATTTTTATTCACTCAACACTAGCAATGTTTATGTAGCAGGCTGTCAAACTGGAGCAATTTTGTTTGAAGATTTGAATAAAAATGAGAAGGAATACAAGAAAATTAATATGAAATAGCATTGTTTTTGGCCATTTGATCGCTTCCAAGGACATACTGTAATTTGAAGTGTAAACCATAATCGTATCTCTACATATTTAATAATAAAGACTACAAATAATGGACTCTGCTTTCGTTTGACACACTTATGTATACCCTGTTCACTATAGGTAGGCCAGAAATTCCTCTCATAACTCAAAGACGACTTCAGAAATTGAGCCGTTATTTCTACCATTTGGATAGAGTCAACCACAAAATCGGTGTGAACATTTACAGGGTATTTCTTCTAGCCCTTTTTGAGTTACAGATGTTAACCCATGAACTGCTAGAACGTGCAAAATAAAAGGCCAAGTTGAGGGAGGGACGGGGGGAAGGAGTACATACATACATAACATTTTAAGACCGAGTGCTCCACACATACAGTACGTGCAGTTTCAGTCTCTTGTCGTAATGGCGGCGTTCCAGGCAACCCTGTTCAGGACTGCTTCACTTGTCAAGTTTTTGGATTTGAGATCGGCACGTATATTGCGATTCCAAGTCTTCCTCGGTCCACCCCTAATGGAGGATGAGGTATGGAAAGATGCCACTACTGTACTTTCTATGTGTCCCCCAAATTTCAGAAATTTCCCAGCACCGGCATGGTTTTTGAAGGGTTATTTTTTTACACATTTAATTACCGTGGCTTTCGAGAGGACCTTCGTAGTCCATGGGTTAAGGTTCACGATTTTAGGGCAACCTATAATGAACACAGTATAGTGCGAGTTGAATTTATTATACCAGGTACAGTCGCGCTAATAAGTCATGTCCCAGCTGTCATTACGTTTGGCTTGCTCTGTGCTGTATTAATGTCCGTCAGATGTTGAATAGGGCGGGAACATGTTTGTATATTTCACTCGATATGAATAAATGAAGCTTAGATATAGCTGATGCCAATTATTGATCAATACATACATGGTGCTGAGGCATCACTTATTAGCGCGACTGTACATGAAGACTATAAACACCAGTATCTTTGAAGAGTTATGCAATGTAAGTGCTATTGAATCTGCTAATGTGGGGAACTGGCGCTTGTAATAGAGAATGCCAGATTTCATCATTATTATTATTATTATTTACCCTTTCAGTACGAGTGATGTCATGTTCATTTTATTCTAGCTATAATTAGACTATTTTACACAGCTTAGGAAGGATCTGTGGTAGCTGAAAGGATTAATTATTAATATATCCGCTAGTTTGTAACCTGTTAGTGCTAGAGGTCCTTCCTAAACTTAAAGTAATTGTCTAATAGTAGCCACAATAAAATGAAGAAGACATCACCCGGACTAGAAGGGTTAAAATTTCCATTGCCGGGATATAACTGCAGTGTTGAAGGAGGAGCCGAGACTGTCGTGTCGTTATAATAAACACTATTTTCATTATGTGGACTTTTATTTACAAAATAAAGCAGTCTTTCTTCTGTTCAACAGCTGAGCTCTGGAACTCTCTCCCAGAATCAGTCTGTCCCTCTTTCTATGACTTAAATGGATTCAAACTCTGTGTCCAGGCATTTTGGCTCGAACGTCCCTTGATTTTGGCCCTGTCACTCTTTCAACTCTGGGGGAGGCACTCGCTACAGGCAGTCCTGCCTTTTGTCTCCCTCACTTACATAGAACAAACAAAAATATATATATACAGGTACAGTACTAGTTTTTTTTTTTCCCACCTGACGGAAACTTCAGTCCATTCGCAGCTGATTTCTCGATAATGGAAAATGAAGACACTGCTCGGTCATTGCATCATATTAACAATGTATATGGCTATATAATCTTCTAGGGAGGAACAAACTCATGGCTCAGACTACATCTTACAGGTCCTTGAATTATGGTGACCAGAACAAATTGCACAAGTAGGTGGTTCATCTTTCTTTGGGCATTTTGAGGTAATGTGATTAAAATTTTGACAATGATACCACTGGGTCACTCAGAATTTGTCAAAAGGCCCGGCATCTTGTGAGACTTACTGTACATAGATATAATAGTCTTGTACTACAATGGAAGAACATACTTCTGGAGACATCTTTTAAGATTTTTTTTTTTTTTTAAAGACTAAACTAAGGGTATAAACGCTGTTCTTATTCATTATGCTTAGGATGGTATCGGCGGCGTCAACTTAAGAAACCAAATAGCACACTGGCTGGCCCAAGACTCGAACCCTCAACCTCACGGTTTGCAAGCGAGTGCTCTACCAACCGTGCTACGGCCTGTAGCAGGGGCACAATGTGCCCATGTGTTTGAGTACTGTGCACATGTGTGGGGAGGTTCAACCTGTACCACACTTCTTGAAAGGGTAGAGTCAAAATCATTTTGTCTTGTCATCTCCCCTTCTCTTACTACAGTAATTCCCTACAATCTCTCTACATGGCGCAATGTTGCGTCTCACTCTTCTACCGCTAATACAATAATCAGTGTTCTTCAGGGCTTTCTCAATGTAGTGCGTGGGACCTGCCTTTTAACACATTCCCACCCCTATTCTGTCCAACTCTCTAAACCCATGAGTGAATCGATTATCCAAGTCTTTTTTTTGTTTCTACTCAACAAGTTAACTCTAGAACTCTCCCTCAATCCATCTTTCCCTCATTCTATGACTTGACTGCTTCAAGCTACGTGTGTCTGGATATTTTGACTCTAATGTACCTTGAAATTTGCTCCCGGTCACTTTCAACTTGGGGTGGGGGAGGGGGAGGGGGACACTTCCTACAGGCAGCTTTGCCTTTGGTCTTCTTCACACACGGTGCCGTTGTAGAGGCTTATCCCTCAATACCTTCACCTGACACAGAAAAACCATCTTAATTGGTCAGGTGAAGGTATTGAGGGATAAGCCTTTACAACGGCATCAATCGGTATCAAACCCAAATGAGACAATACAATGCATTATTATATTGATGCTTTAGATCTTGGCTTTAAGTTCTTTAACCCCTTCTATGAGAGGTTAGACGATAATTTCCGCCGCCATAAACTTGAAATGGAGTCGATCCCCCTCGACTTCTCTTCACCAGACACCTTTGATTATAATGCATGCTTTACTATGGATGAATTTGAACATGCACTCTCCAATTGTCCTAACTCCGCTCCTGGCCAAGATAACATAAGTTTTGCCTTACTCACTAACTTAGCCCCCCTTGCTAAATCCTACCTCTTGCAATTTTATAATCAGGTGTGGATCCGTCATCAATTTCCTACCTCATGGAAACATGCTATTGTCGTCCCAATTGCAAAACCTGGAAAAGACCCGAGCTTGCCCTCGAGTTATAGACCAATATCCCTCACCAGTTGTCTTTGTAAATTAATGGAGAAATTGGTCAATACTAGACTTACTTGGTTCCTCCGTCAAAACACTATTCTCACTCCGACCCAATTTGGCTCTCAGAAAGATCGATCTACTCTGAACTCGCTTACGTTATTAGAATCTCATATCAAGCGTGGCTTTGAAAGTAAGTCCATCACCGTCGCCGTTTTCTTTGACATCCAGAAGGCATATGATACCACGTGGCGGCGTCCCATCCTGCAACTACTTCATGATAGTGGTGCCCGTGGCCATCTACCTTTTTTTATTTCCAACTTTCTTTCTGATCGAACATTCCAGACTCGAGTGGAGGGAATTCTTTCTAATGTCTTTCCATTCGTCAATGGTGTTCCCCAGGGCAGCGTTCTCAGCAGCAAACCTTTTGCTGCGGCCATAAATAAAGTCATTCAACAATTGCTGCCGGAAGTCCAAGGCAGCCTGTACGTTGATGATTTTACCATCTATTGCACTGCCCGTACCCTCAGACATGCTCAACGTATACTCAACATCTCCATCCAACGTGTGATCGCCTGGGCATCTTCAGTTGGCTTTCAGTTTTCGGCTGAGAAAACTAAGGCAATAGTCTTCTTTCGAGACAAACGCTGGCTCCGTGGCCAGTCAATATCGCTTCGAATGGGACCCTCTCAGATTTCTTTCTATCCCAGTGTTAAATTCTTAGGCATAATCTTTGACCAACATCTCAACTGGAGAGACCATGTTCAGTATACTAAAGGTAAAGGCCTTCGTGCTCTCAACCTCCTCAGAAAACTATCCCATACCACTTGGGGTGCCAGACGTACCACTATGTTGATGCTCTACAAGGCGGTGGTTCTTTCCATCCTCGACTACGGCTGCCCCATTTATGGGTCTGCCTCTGCTTCCGTTTTGAAGATGTTGGACCCTGTTCATACGCAGGGTATGCGTCTCTGTACTGGAGCTTTCCGTTCCTCCCCAAATACCTCCGTCTTAGCTGAGAGTGGCGAGCCCCCGCTCTCCCTCCATCGCGATTTAGTTACTATGCGCCGTGCATTAAAAATTAAACATAGTGATTCTCCCAGTAATTCCCTTTTCAGTGATATCTTCATTCCCGATCCGTGTCCATCTTCCCCCTCCTTTCCGATTCGTGCTACAATTCTCCTCAACTCTCTTGACATTCACATTGCTGTTGTCTCCCCTTCCCCCCCATGGGTTATCTCTCTCCCCAATGTTTGCACTCACCTCTCCTTCCTCTCTAAGAGATATCCTTTTGTCCCTAGCCATCACTGCCAACACGCACTCGAACACATACGTCGTAAAGGCCCCCATTTTGCCATCTTCACTGACGGGTCTAAGAATGACTCTGGGGTGGGCCTCGCTGCTGTGTCCTCTACTAAGCTCCTTCAGTTTTCTCTCCTGCCCCAAGCCTCTATCTTTACTGCTGAACTTTTAGCTATCCAATCCGCTATTGACATTATACGTGACACCCCTCAACAGCCCTTTATAATTTACAGTGACTCTCGTAGTGCCCTCGAAGCGCTCCGTGCTTATTCGTCCTCCCACGTAATAGTTTTAGCCATACAACACGCTCTCCACGAGATGAGCCTACGTGGATTCCAGGTCCAGTTATGTTGGATTCCTGCTCACATCGGTGTCCGTGGCAATGAAGACGCTGATGCTGCGGCTAAGGATGCTATTTTAATGATCCCTCGCCAGCCTCACCTTCCGTTAGGTGGTTGGCTGTCCTTACTCAAGCCTTCTATTCTTTGCACGTGGCAATCTCATTGGGATGCTCTACCCTGCAATAATAAACTCCGTGCAATCAAACCTTAATAGTTCTTAAAGCTAGCGCATGCTAAGCTAGCTAAGGATAGCTCAATAAGGCCGATTAGGCGTATTTCCATTGGGGTCCTGTACTACTACCCCATCCCTTTGCTCATGAGGGATGGTAACGACTCAGTGCTTGTGAAAAATCTTTAATGCGCCGAGCGTGGGCGCGAACCCGGGCCTTCTGGGTGGAAGTCCGAGACGCTAGTCACTACACCAAGGGACCTTCTGTCCGTCCTTGGCCCTCGTCTTCCAGGTCTCACAGGTGTGAGGAAGTTTTACTAACTAGACTTAGGATAGGCCATTCCCGGCTGACTCACGGTTATTTGATGTCCACTCCCCGCACTCCGCCCCCTACCTGCTCCTGTCATTCCCCTCTAACTGTTCGCCACATCTTTGACTGCCCAGATACTGCCCGTCTGCGTACGGCTTGTTTTGGTACTAAATCATTCACTGACCTTTTATCTGATTCTCAGTCATTTTCCTTCCCTCCCATCGTCCGTTTTTTGCGTCGCCTTAAGCTCCTTTCAGTAATCTGATATAATCCTTCGGGCCAGACCTATGAGAGTTCCGTATGGGGCTCAGTGGTCTGGTTAATCTGCTCTACATAACTAACTAACTTTAACCCCTTCTGTACCGGTGACATCCTTATAACTTTATTCTGGATACTATTAGACGATTATATTCAGTTTTAAAAGGGCCTTCAGCAATTAACAGGCTTCGAAATATACCCCTTCACTTTTTTTACTACTCCAGATCCAAAATAGTTTAAATATAGAAAGAATATAATCAAGAAGACGTCTCCTGTACAGAAGGGGTTAAAGGTTCAAAGATCCAAATGGGTGAAACTGTACACAGTAGCCTACATGCTCACGATTGCACAACCACTAATGTCACTTTATTATAGTTAGCCCACAAATTGTGACTATTACCCTCTATAACTCAAGAACGACTTAAGTAATAAAGCCACTATTTCTATAATTTAGGACGAGTTGGGTAGAGATTAGGGGTGGCAATTTACAGCCCATTTTCTCGAGCCATTTTTGAGTTACAGAGGTTAGGAATCACAATTTCTGGCCTACTTATAATGAACATGGAATACAATAGGATAATAATTTGGATAAACCACAAACATACTATAAAAAACACTTTATTGTTTACAAACTATAATATACACATGTTTGATACAATCTAATGACTTACAAGGCAGGGTCGAGGTGGGGCGGCAGACCAGCTGATGAGCCACCACCCGGGGAAATAAATTAGCTATACACCACACCACACTGGCTTAACAACACTTTCCAACACTGCCCCAAACATTTTATGTCAGTCTCCGACAGCATGGCGGGGTCGAAGTCTGCCATCTTCGATTGCTTTGTTTAGCATTATGCTCTAGCTATTCCAGACGATTTTTTAGTAAACTTTGCGAGACAATCTTGAAATCTAAAGGGTAACTTGAGATTATTTAGCTCTATAATTCTTAGTAATCCTTCCTAAGCAGAATAAAATTGTTTGGCAGTGGCATAGATAATGTAAGAAATTGTCATCTAATTGACTGTGTTAGCTGCCAGTGTGGTGATTGTGGACTGATGCAGGAAGTATGAATATATATATATATATATATATATAATATTTACATTACAAATTGTTTCAACTAGGGTAAAACATCTTGTAAGTTCACTATACTATTTACGGGAAATAGGTATCTTATGTCACACTCACAGGCAAACAGCATAATGCACCTCCACAACGCAAAACCTTACTATTCTCTCTAGTTAAAGCAAGAAATTACTAAATTTTTGTTTACACCAGGAAGAGGATGTGGAAAGTTACAGCCAATTTGCTCTATTATAATGTAAAACTTGCAAAATAAACAAACCAAAACAGGGACGACATAATATAATGAACATTTTTGTTATTCAAACTCATATCCCTTTAAGAGTTTCAAGTGGTTAACAGACAATAATTATGACCTAATTCTAGTGAATGGATTGCTTCCGAAAGCGTGTAATTTATGTTAGGATTATAAACTTGAGGAGCTCTGAATATTTTAGTTATACGAGTGTTATTGAATCAGCTGATGTGGAGGACTGGAACTTATGCCAATGGAAAACATATTTTTTTATATATTAACCCTCGCAGTATTCTAGGATGCATTACTTTTCAATGTTTTGGCTATTACTCAATGATTTTTATTCAGATTAGGAAGGGTGTATGTAAGTCAGAGGATTGATTGGGTCGGTCTTTACCCATTCAACTCCCACAATCCTTCCTAAGCCGTATAAAATAGTACAATGACAGCCAGAATACACTGTTAAATGTGTCACAATCCTCAAGGGGTTAATATTATACTGTACTCCTGAAAGAAGCTTCAATATAAAAACAAATTTCAGGTATATTATTTAAAAACTTGCAACTAGAGAGAAAACTTGCGAGGTGCACCCTAAGATATAAATCCTGGCCTAATATGAACCCTCGAACAGCAAAGCAAACCTCCGATATGTATATTAATAATCTAATTTATTTAATATAATGAAATTAATCTATCTATCTATTTATTTACTCAGGCCCTTTCCCCAGTTTTTCTATATATATATATTTTTTTTTAATGAAAGCATGACATTTATTAATGGGAAGATTTCGATTCAGTTTGGGATAGCTTCGAAAACTTAAAGGCCACGATTCATGTCCTAGAGTGTACATTTCTAGAGGTGCGTCACGAGTTATGTCGGTGAGTGTACCCCTAAATTCTGAAATAATTTAAATACTATTTTATACAGCCCAGCCACTTGTTGTCCCGTCTCCAAGAGTAGCAGGTCTCCCTCGCTATCCGATGCCCCGATTTACGATATTATTGTAGGTTTTTTGGCGTTTGTGTTTGGGTTTTGGCTGGTCCGAGAACGCATCCCCATTTGCCCCATTGATTTATGGGTTCGCTATACAATTTTTTCTATTCAAGATCGGGTTTTCAGGAACGTAACCCAATTCGTAAATAGAGGGAGACCTGTAGCAGGTGGGTGGACTACCGTTATTCACTGAGCGTCCAAATCATAGACATTCACTTAGCGTCCAAATAGTAGACTTTAGCAGTACCCAGGGAGATTCGAACCTCAGTACCCTGACTTTCCCCAGGGAATAGAAGTAGACATTTTACTTCTGGGTTACCGAGAAGCTTAACATACTATACTCTGTTTATTTTCAACTGACGGTAAATTGCAAAGTTACCATCAACATTACTCGGTTATTTTAAAGATTTTGTCGTGTAATATGGTGCTAATTATATAAATTTGGTGTTGATATGATGCAGAAACATAGAAGTCATATTTTTCCATTCAGTATCGGGAAATTAGCTGCTAAGGGATTCAATTTATCGTCAGCTGAAAAGAAACAGAGTATAGATAATTTTCTGTTTAACTTATGATATAAACATACAATTCTGTCCACAATATATGGAAGATATGGCAGAGTAAGAGGTTATAGTAATGGTCAAGTTAAGGTAATATTTAAAATTATCTCTAAAAACATAAATCAGTTAAAAGAAAAAGGTGTTTTCACAAAGATCTAAGACAATATTGACACAATGAAATTAACAGGAAAAAAATGAATAAAAAAAGAATATCAAATAGATTTGGTAAAATAAATGGCGACCTTAAATAAATCTTTAAGGCAGTGTCACAAGCAATTTTAAGTGGAAATTCCTTTGTCTAGAGCAGTACTAGAATACTAGTTACAGTGTCAAATAATTTTGAAATATTTTAGTTTTATGGATACCCATCAACAATAGTATGGACAATCAGATTCAAGACTCTAACATGATAGAAATTAAAAAATTATCAGAATACATCACTCGGAATAATTTTACACATGATTTACAGACTCCCAAGATAATCCTACGGTAAAACTGCTTGTGTGACAAAGACTTTATTATATAAAGATATATTATATTGTAATATAAATTATGAGCGTGGTGGGTGAAGGGGTGACCTAAGAGGATTTCTGGCAGTAACACAATTGTTGTGGCCTGGGAAACAGATGACCGGGTCCGAAGATCGCACCTCTGCTACAGTCGACTCAGCCAGGATCTTAGGTGTCCTGGGGTCTTTTTTGTCTGAGGATGCACCCAAGGAGGCCTTCTTCCTTCCGACACTCTGCAGACGGGCATACAGAGGGCGGATAGAAGCGGGACGAGGTCTTTTGGTGGTGGAGGTGGTTGGGGGTCGGGCGGTGGTGGTGGTTGGGAAGGGCAGGAAGGTGATGATGGGTCGTGAAGAGGTAGTGGACACCAAAGGAGCCAAAGTTGTGATGATTTGCTCTGAGCTGGAATCATCATCTGGCTGATGTGAAGCCTCAGTGGTGGATATTGGCAGCTCTGTGGAGGCCAAAATCTCCTCCACGACTCCATCAACTCTCTCCTCATTTGAAACCTGCACCACCTCAATTGTTGTGACCTCTGGGACCTCGGTGACCTCACCTTCATCTACCTTGACCTCTGTGACCTCCTCAGGCGCTGGAGTAGTCGTGAATTCCTGGTCTGGATCGTACTTATCGACGGGAACAGCGAAGACAACCTGAGCGCTGCTGGCACCGACGTCTTGATCCTCTTCCTCACTGGATTCGTCGTACTGGTCATACTCATAGTAGTCGTAGTTCTGAGACTGGCCTGGGGAAAGAGCAGTGAAGTATTCATTAGGGAAGTTGGAATCTACCTGATGGGGATGGGTGCTATGATACTCTACCTCCTCCTCCTCACCCACAGCCCCATAATCCCCTACTATATCATCATCATCATCATCATCATCACTACCTGTTTCTACCTCTACATGTATGGCAGGAGAGTAAGGACGGTCAGGGTCAGAGTAGGTCATACTGTCAGAAGCCCCACCCTCAACACTTTCCTTCGTCTGCTCCTCATCCCTCGCCTCTGCCTCACTGGAGAACACGTCACCTGCAGTCTCGGCAAGGTCGGGCGAGGTGGAAGCCAAAGTACTCTCAGTAGGGTCAGCAGAGGACAGAAGTGAAGAGAAAGCATGCCTTAAAGAAGAGTCAAAGAGATGGCTTGTCTTGTGTTGTTCTCCAGCATCTCCAGCAGAGTCCATGTCAGAGGGGTCATGGTGGTCATCCAGGTGGTCAGGTTGATCAAGCTCATATGAATAGTCATAGTGGTCATGCTGGTCACTTGGGAGATCAGAATAGTCGTAGTGGTCATCTTCAGAGTTTATTCCACTATCGTTAATGGGCAAATTGTCTCGGTCATTAAAGCTGATCTGGCCTTGATAGTCATTCTGATGATTTAACAATTCAGATTGTGATACATACTGTGTGTTGGATGGAACAGGCTCGGGAGAGGCAGCAGTCTCATCTGTGTCTTCCAATGTAGGTTCAGGTTCAGGCTCTGCAACACTTTCAGGTTCAGGTTCAGGCTCTGCTGCACTCTCAGGTTCATGCTCTGCTGCACTCTCAGGTTCAGGTTCGGCAGCAGATACTTTCTCCTTATCAAATGACCAAATAGCCTCATCTTCACTAGGAGTCTCAAAGGTATGACCTGCCTCTACTGTATCCACTGAGCTTCCCTGATATAATGTATCCTCTACAAGGATTTCTGACTGGCCAGCAGCTTTCACAGCTTCTTCTACCACTTCCTCTACCAATTCAGCTACAGATTCTTTGTGTGATATTTTTCGGCTCTCGTGATGATCAGCTTCAGGATCTTGATCTCCTCTAACTTTGAGTGAATGATGAAGAGTGAGGGGTTGAACTTTGTTCTCGGGTGGACTGCTAAAAACAACTAGAGTAGATTCCGCTCCAGTAAACCCATTGTTGTCTAATACATCTATTGGTACATCTTCAATTCCCTCTTCAGCTATTGGGCCCTCAGATGCTGAAGCTCCCCTGAAGCGTCCACGGCCACGGGCACGTCGACGATCCTTCAACCATTGTGGGAGGTTACGTCTTCTGTTGCCAGCCAATGTGCGAGGTCTACTGTCCTCGGGATTACGGGTAATAGTGGTTGGTTGACGGTCAGCAACATTGACTGCTTGGTTAGTAGGCTCTGAATTACCTTCTTTATCTCGAGCAGTAGGTCGTCGAGTGCGAGGTCTGAGACGCCTTCCGAAGACCCCAGTTATAGGTACTGATCCACCATCAGATGTCGCCGCAGATGCGTCTCCATTTGTCTCTGATCGTAAAGTAGGATTAAGTTTACGAGCAACTGAGAAGGGTGGGAACAGTGTTACAGGCTCAGATTTATCACCACCCTCTTTTTTGGTTACATCTTCAGAGTCCTTCTTGATGGGTTCCTCAGTTTCCTTTTTAGCCACCACATCAGGTCTTGGCTTCCGTCTCAAGAACGGGCGTCTGTTGGCAACATTAAAGTTAAATCTAGGCTTAAAGGTGGTCACTTTGAATGTGGAAGTTGTGGGTGAAAGTGTGGTAGGTGTGACAGGAATAGGTTCAGGTTTTGTAGATGGTGGGCCCAAGAATTCCTCACTGGTGAAGGAAGAGAAGGTATGATCTTCTGGGCTGAAAGTAGTAATTCGTGGTCGTTGGGGGGACGGGAATCTAGAGAACTGAGGGCGAGTAGTAGGAGAAAGTGTTTCCTCAGGTGCCTGGAAGCTAAAGCTTTCATCCTCTTGGAATCTCACTGAACCTTGAGATCTTTGGAAAGAGGGTATTCTTGGAGACTGGGGTGCTTGGAAAGGTTGAATGCTAAGTTCCTCAGGTTCTTCAAAAGCTGGTATTTTCTCTGGTCGACGGTCCTCAAAGGATTGAATACGAGGGGTTTGGGGAGAATTTAGAGTACTGAAAAATGGCCTGCCTTCTGCGGGGTTTTGAGGTTGGAAGGGTGATCTTTGAGTGTTTCTGAATGGTGCAAATGTGGGTAATGAAGGGAACCTAGGACTGGAGGTGGATACAAAAGGTCTTGAAGTGGAAGTTAGTATTGGCCTTGGTGTATCAGGGAATAACTCTTCCTGAGGACTAGTGGAGATTACATGAGGGGTACTAGGGGATGATGGGGAGAACTGAACAGGGAATCCAGTTGACGAGACTGGTTGTGGTCTGAGAGTTGATGTGATGAAGGGTCGTGGGGATGAAGACAGGAGAGGTCTTAGGGTGGTTTGAGTTACTGGGGAAACTGGTCTTGGAGAGAATGAAGGTGCTGAGGTTTCGGGGAAAGGCCTTGGGGTGGCCTGTGGGAAAAAGGCACCGGGGATAACAGGAGAGGATGAATCAAAGGTGAAGTCTGGGGTGGGTGACGGAACGGGACGAGAAGATGGTGTAATGTTTTCAGGTGTTCGGGGGCTCTGAGGTCTCAAGAAATTATTCTGCCTTGGGAAATTCTGGGGTCTCGGAGAAGGACGGCCTCTTGGGAAGGACTGGATGGAGAAAGCAGGTGATGGAGAAGTTCTAGATATTGGGTTGTCAGTGGTGGGGATGGTCGTTGTAGGGCGAGGGGTGAAGGACTGGAATCGAGGTGGTCGGGGAGTGGGATTCTGGGGTCGAAGAGATGCACGGGGTGTAGGAGGCTG
Organism: Paralithodes platypus; assembly: GCA_032716605.1. Lineage (NCBI taxonomy): Eukaryota > Metazoa > Arthropoda > Malacostraca > Decapoda > Lithodidae > Paralithodes > Paralithodes platypus. The sequence goes on from CM064568.1 coordinate 57,121,747, forward strand.
GAAACGAGGTGGAGGGGGAGGAGGACGAGGAGTAGGAGTTTGGGGGCGAGGACGAGGAGTAGGAGTCTGAGGACGAGGCGATGGTCGAGGTCTAGGGCTGGGACGCTGAGGGCGAGGTGAGGGAGGAGGCCGAGAAGTGGGAGTCTGAGGACGAGGTGAAGGAGGAGGACGAGGAGTAGGAGTCTGAGGAGGACGGTGAGGTCGAGGGCGAGGAGTTAGGTTCTGAGGAGGAGGAGGAGTCGAGAAACGCGGGGGGAAATCTGAACTAGGTCTGAAGTCTTCCTCAATATTGGGGAAGTCTGGGCGGGCGACAGGCTGTGCAGTTCTGAACACATTTTCGTCAAGATTAGGCTGGGGGAATGGCTGACCCAACTGTGGGAATGGTTGACCTGACTGTGGGAATGGTTGACCTGACTGTGGGAATGGTTGACCTGACTGTGGGAATGGTTGACCTGACTGTGGGAATGGTTGACCTGACTGTGGGAATTGTTGTTTAGATTGTGGGAAGGGTTGATCAGGTTGTGGGAAGGGTTGATCAGGCTGTGGGAAAGGTTGCCTGGGCCTCAGAACTGGTTGGTCAATCTGGTTGGACTGTGGAGGGACTTGCTGACCGCGGGGGAAGACATTGCCCGTCTGGAAGAAAGGCTGACCTGGTCTGGGTGGCTGGTTAGGCTGAGGGAAGGGTTGGTTAGACTGCTGACCCGGCCTGGGGAAAGTTTGAGAGGACTGTGGGAAGGGTTGAGTGGGGCGGGGAGATGGTTGAGTGGGACGAGGAGATGGTTGAGTGGGACGAGGAGATGGTTGAGTGGGGCGAGGGGATGGTTGAGTGGGGCGGGGGGTTGTCTGTGTGGGGCGGGGTGAGGGTTGAGTGGGTCTAGGAGAGGGTTGAGTGGGCCGTGGAGAGGGTTGAGTGGGCCGTGGAGAGGGTTGGGTGGGTCTTGGCGTGGGTTGACGGGGTGCCTGTGTGGGTTGAGGGAATCTTTGAGTGGGCTGTTGGAAGGACTGGTTGGGCTTGGGTTGGAAGGGCTGATTGTGCTGGGGTGGGAAGGGCTGGTTGAACTGGGGTTGGAAGGGCTGGTTGAACTGGGGTTGGAAGGGCTGGGGAGGGAAGGGCTGATTGAACTGGGTTTGGAAGGGCTGATTGGGCTGGGGTGGGAAGGGCTGGTTGAACTGGGGTTGGAAGGGCTGGTTGAACTGGGGTTGGAAGGGCTGGGTAGGGAAGGGCTGATCGGGCTGGGGTGGGAAGGGCTGGTTAGTCCGAGGAGGGTTAAAGAATGGTTGTGAGGGCTGCCGGGGAGGGAACACTGGAGAAGGGAAGAACTGAGGTGGTCTTGCTGACTTCTTATCTGGCTTTGGATCATTATTGGATATGACCTGTACTGACGGAGGACTGGCATTCAAGTTCTTCCCGGTTCGAACAACAGAACGCTGGAAGTTGAGCGCCGCTGGAGGTCTGGTGGAGGATGGGTTAGAATTAGGAAAGCTGGGGGAGGAGAAGAAGTTGGGTCCCACCTGAGAGTCGGGAACCACCACGGGAATGTTGCGGGTCAGTTGACTCACTTGTTGGGGCAGATCAAATTTTACAAAGCCAGGGGGTGGTGAACGGCCATCGGAGGAGAGGAAGGTCTGGGGTAGTGGTTCGTTTTGTCCCAGAGCACTGATTCCTTGGCCCTCACCCTGTGGTACAAGTGGTATCTTAATGTAGCCAGGTGGAGGTGGAACATGTGAAGGAGCAATAAATACCCTGGGGAGGCGTCCATCTCCTTGTTGTGTAGCCTCTTGTGGTGCAGTGAGAGCAGCCTCCAATAGTCTCAGTTTCTCTTGTGCGTCTTTCTCCTGTCCCTGTGTGGTAACCAGAGACATGGCAAGAGCGTTGGTGACTCCGCCTGATATCACTCTTCCATTATGATCTCGTTTCTGCTTATCTGAGAACCCAATGTCCTGCACACTCTCAGGGGCGGGAGGTGGCGGGACATCCTGAACTCCAGCAATCAAGGTGCGTGGTTGTGAGGTGGGGGTGATACGAGCAGCCCGGGCATCAGTTAGTTGTCTGAGGGACCCTTGAGGTAGGTACACCAGCTGCACTCCAGGGTCTGGGTTTGGGGAATTGACAGTGAAAAAAGGCTGGTGAGCCCCAGGTACCTGATCCGAAGAGGGCACATTAAGTTTCACAAAGTCAGGTTTGGCAGGCCTAAGAGGGGGCTTTACCACGATACTCTTAGTATTGACTAGAGGGGCTGCCTGGATGGAAGCTTCCCCATTAACACTAGTGGTGGGCTGGTTCCTCTTATTGGCCTCTTGTGATGGGCCACCACTTCTGAAAGATGACTCGCCCACAATGGGAGCTTTCTTTATAGATGGCCGAAGGTTGAATGTGGCTCGTGCTTGACTGACAGGGGCAGCAGGAACCTTTTTAATGGCAGACTGATGATGGATGATACGAGTAACAGGGGCAGTAGGAACCTTTTTATTGGCAGGTCTCTGAATGATGAGAGTAACAGGGGCAGTGGGAACCTTTTTACTGGCAGGCCTATAAATGATGGGAGTGACAGGGGCAGTGGGAACCTTTTTAATGGCAGACCCAAGTTGGATGGTGGGGCTGACAGGGGCAGTGGGCACCTTTTTAATGGCAGGCTTAAGGATGATGGGACGGGCAGGTGCAGTAGGAGCCTTTTTACTGTCAGGCCTATGGATGCTGGGACTAACAGGTGCAGTAGGTACCTTTTTATTGTCAGGCCTATGGATGATGGGAGTAACAAGGGCAGTGGGAACCTTTTTACTGACAGGCTCATGATGGATGATGGGAGTGACAGGGGCAGTTGGAGCCTTATTACTGACAGGCCCATGAATGAAAGCCGGTGTGCCTAGTGTAATGATGGTTTCCCTAGGTGGCGGCGGCTGCAAGATGGAAGGTCCGAGAGTGACGGGGGAACGCTTGGGGAGGTTCTTGTCCGGGGGTGCAGACTGGGTGAAGGTGGCAGCATGGACGATTCGAGCTTCACGACAGGTGGGACACGGCCTCAGGATGGGGCGCCACTCACTGTTGTCCCACGTCTTTCCCCAACACACCTCACCACACCACAACACTAACGCCAACACCACGTACCTGTAACAAAAGAAACAACATAAGACCAAAGAACATAAGGGAATAGAAGAACATAAGAAACATGGCAATCTAAGAGGCAGACCCCTTCTTCCCTACATCCCTATTAGCTCTTTTCCTACACTAAAATAATCTCCCACTACAACCTATGTCCCCTACACTTCATCTACTTCATGTGCCTCTAACAAAGTAACCTATTACTGACCAAAGAACACTAACAAAAGTATACACAACCGTATATTTAACTCACTGGTACGGAAAAATGAAAGCTAAGGAAGAGCTTTGGTGTCTATTTGGAATATGGATTGTCTGCTTCATCACAAGCTACTTATTTGTCTGCTTCATCACAAGCTACTTATTTGTCTGCTTCATCACAAGCTACTTATTTGTCTGCTTCATCACAAGCTACTTATTTGTCTGCTTCATCACAAGCTACTTATTTGTCTGCTACATCACAAGCTACTTATTTGTCTGCTTCATCACAAGCTACTTATTTGTCTGCTTCATCACAAGCTACTTATTTGTCTGCTTCATCACAAGCTACTTATTTGTTTCCCGATCTTTTTCCTATAGAGGGAAAAACCTGAGTTAACCCTTTGAGTACCAGAGACGTGTGTTATATTAAATTCTAGCTATATCTAGACGAGATAATGCAGCTTAGGAAGGATTTGTGGTAGTTAAAAGGGTTGGTTGAGATAGTTTGAAGAAGCCTTATTATTGCTAGAGGTAACTTTCTAAGCTGAATAAAATCACAAACAGTGGCCAGAACATGATGAAAAGGACGTCCCTGGTACTGAATGGGCTAAACTGACGAATAACCTAAGAATGCACGGCCTTGGGGAGCATACTGCAACACCAGACATTACACAATACATAAGTGCAACCGTTATAATACAGTCATCACCAACGTCACCATAACAACAACATATTAATTATCTCCATTATTAAATCTACCGTCGCCTACAACACAACATGGGCTGGTCTATCAGAGTGAGAACTGAGCGATCTCTGCCATACCCATAGCTTACTCCGACTGTTCCTTTAACTTATATATTTTCTAGATCTCAAGTGACGGCGTCTTTTCCGTGGATTGACCTCCCAATCTACCAAGATTGGAAGCCAAAGCGTCACATTTTTCCCTTGCCCCTCAACTTTCTCTTCATAATTGCTGAGGGGCACAGGGCCCTGGGTGGGGCTTTGGTTTCCCGGGCGTTTCCGCACCCTCCTCAGCTCCCCGCCATGGAGTGGCTTCGGTCACCCAGGCTTTATTGTGGTCGGCGGGGAGGGTTCTGTGGGGGCGCTCGGTTATGGCCTTGGAATTGCTCGGGGCCTTGGGGCTGTTCGGCCAGGCAGCTTGGGGAACAACAACAACAACAACAACACAACACCTCAATAAACCTTAATATATTATTATGCTCATTACATATCCTACAACACACTGTCACAATTACAACCAAAGCAATTAAGCCAAGTGTGAATAAGAACAAATTAAATTTGTTTTTGCATAATTTAATCACATGATTGAATCAACACATACAACCCCAGAAGACATGTTGTTGAGTAAAAATATGAGACACAGGCAAATGAAAATGCTGTATGTGTGTTTAAATATGAGAGAGAGAGAGAGAGAGAGAGAGAGAGAGAAGAGAAGAGAAGAGAAGAGAAGAGAAGAGAAGAGAAGAGAAGAGAAGAGAAGAGAAGAGAAGAGAAGAGAGAGAGAGAGGAGTAGGGAAATACATATATATTGGTCAACCAACAAATGAATGAGAGAGCTTGACTGACTGACTGACAACTGAAAGCAAGAGTGCCTTACCCAATCCGCCACCACTCATTCATAACAGGAACAGAACGTGAGTGTAAAGTAGAATAAAAAAAATTATGTATATCCTGTAGATATTGACAGTTAGATAAATAAACAGTAACGAACTGATATAGACGGAGACAGGAAATCAAGCAGACAGATCCGAAGTAAACAAACCTCCCCAATACCTATGAAAGTAAAAGGGTCCAGTAGTGTTGCCATAGGTAGAAAGTGTTAGGAATGTTTGGTTAGGCTGGGGGGGGGGGGGGGCGGCTATGGTGGAACTGGAGGGTTAGGATGGGTGGGGGAGTAGAAGGGGGTCTAAACATTGATTTGATTTGATTATTTTATTAAGTTCGTATAAATACAGGATATACAAATGTTGCATACAGGTATGTATATACACGGATACTCAAAAGGGTGAAGATGATTGGACTTTAAGGCAGAGGGAGTGAGGCTAGGATAGGGTCTAGGGAGGGAGGAGTTAGGTGGGGGACTGTGGGGAACTAACTGACCACAAAACCTCAGTGGAGAGTTACAACCACAGGGACTGAATGGATAATCTAAAACCACAGGGGGGATACAAAAGGTAATATTATACAACCACAGGGGGACTCAGTGGGTAATATTCAACATAGCTTCGATATTTTCACCGTTGTTCAGCCACTCGTACACAATCAATCACACACCTCTTGGGTTGCCATGGTGACAGCCGATATATATAACAAGCAGGATTGGTTTGAGGATTATAAATAAGAGGAATAACAAGCATGAAATATTACCTTTCATCCACCGACGTACGAATTATGATTGGAAATACTAAGATTGTTTGCTTGGGAAACAGATTAACTTGCTCATGTAGTGATGTACACCCTATGTGGTGGATTGTGTTCTTTTATTTAATAATTTTCATTTTAGTAAGCGTTGTTTCCACATAGCGATTTTGATAATTTAATTTGACTTTATATTGTCCTTGTCCCAATTTTGGTTTGTTTAGTTTGCAAGTTTTACATTTTAATTTAAATTATCAGAAGATAGATAGATAGATATAGACAGATAAATATAGAGATAGATAGATAGACAGTTCAGTTATTCCCAGTCACCCTTCATTGCCACTTTTGTTTCCACTTGTATTATTATCAGATTAATGAAGTACAAGTGATTATATATGGAATGTATGCCGTTTTATCAATGTTTAGGCCGAACTATGGACTCAGGTGTATGACATATGGTGAAAGTGTGGACATGTTTGGTCAATGGGTGGGTGGTAATGAACACTAACCAATGAATGACGCAGCCCCCCCCCCCTTTTTCACACACATATACACACATATATATACACACACACACACACACAACCCCCCCCCCCCACCTCACTCTTCATATACGATATATTATATACACCAGCTGGTCATTTGGGTGTCTTGGCTCGTAGAAACCTTTTAACCCCTTCTGTACCGGTGACATCCTTCTCTTTATATCTGGCAACTAATAGATGATTTTATTCAGCTTAGGAAGGGCCTCTAGCAATTAAAGGGCTACCATACATCCTTCCTAAGCTATATATAATCGTCTAAATGTAGCTGAAATCCAATACAAAAGACGTGACCGGTACTGCAAGGGTTATATGTAAAGATGCTACAGGTTTCGTTCACGTAAACCCTTCTCTCACCTGAAGAGGGCTCAAGATGAACCAAAACTGCCCTGTCTTTGCAATAACAACGGTTTTCGATTTGTGGGTTTAGTTTTCCAATACAGATGTTTACCGGATGTACAATCACTTATACAAATTCCTGGACCCCTTATGATTTTATTTATGCAATTAAAACTCTCTGGATTGATTTGTTGATGGACCTTGCTTTTCAATAAATAGTATATATAGTTTTGTAGTTGGTTTATAGACAATTGTATCTATAATTTCGTTTCAAAATATATACTTCCATAATTAGAAATAGGTCAAGTCCACGATTTGTTTATGAGTGACTACGAATGGCAGGAGTTGAGTTGCATAAAATAACCTCCCGGATGGCTGGGTCGCAGTCAATAATAAATAATGAATAGGAATCAGAGCAGACAATGACTATACTGTACTGAGATGGTATATAGCACGTTCTATACCGCTCTCTCTCTCTCACACACACACACACACACACACATAGCTCGATCGATCATTTTGTATCTCTTTTGTTTCTTGTTCACTCTCATTGTTCGAACTATCTATTTATCTTATTTACACACACACACACACACACACTATAAACACCTACACACACGGTACACACCAACATACACACAGCCTGCAGCAGTACCTTCCGGCCCCACCCACCACCCTAACCACCACCACTAACAACACCAGACCTTTAATGTACAGACGTTAGCCAATCAACACACCGCTACGGTAACGTAACACTTGCGGTGGTCCTCTACTTCTTCTTGTTATGGTCGTGGATGATGTAACATGGCCAAGGGATCTAAACTTATATAGGAAAGTAACAGTAGAAGAACAATTGAAACGAGAGGAAACGGGATCCAAACTCATAAAGGAATGTAACAACATAAGGAAATGAAAAAGAGAGACAACGGAATCTTAACTCAAAGGAACGTAACCTACCAAAAATGGAAACGAGGAAACAAACGGGATCTAAACTCGTAAAGGAACGTAACGACACAAGAACAGAAGAAAATGAAAATCCAAAAACAAAACATCTCACACTACACAACCTATATCCCATATTTAGATGATGTTATGCATATTAAGAAGGATCTGTGGTATTAAAAATGGGTAAGTGGGATTGTTCAATGGAAAAATGGGAAAGGAACTGGGAGGTTGTTCTTAGTTTGAAATGCTTAATCACTAATTCAGACTACATTCACACACACACACACGCACGCACACACACACGCACGCACGCACACACACACACACACACACACACATAATAAGGGTTAGGTGTGAGCAAATAGGACCTTGTAGTGTCAACTTGAACAATGGTGGGAAATGAAATAGAAGCGTCTTGTGCCCCCCCCCCCCCCCTTTCCCTCCCGCGGTTCTGCTGAGGTGCTAAGTTGGTACACACACACACATACATACATACAAGCACACACATATATATAAATTCACACACACATACAGATACAAAATACAGTCACACACACATACACACGGGATAGGAAATGGAATGAGAGAGAGAGAGAGAGAGAGAGAGAGAGAGAGAGAGAGAGAGAGTATAGTGTCTCTTGATGTGTGTTGACAATACCACTTGGGACAGAGGTGTTGAGGACGTGAGATAGTGAAACAAGCAACACTGACATTCCAGTGTTTTGGATATTTATTTAACTACTGTATATATATATATAAGTTTGTTGTGTGTGTGTGTGCGTGTGTGCGTGTGTGTGTGAGAGAGAATAGGCATCCTTGATTATATAAACATACTGTACACACTAAAACACAAAAATACTATATTTACCCTTGACTTCAGTTTTTATGGTCGAATTTAGAATATTTTCCCGACAAAGTTTGTATATCGTAAAATAAAATGAGGCGGAAATGAGTTGTTGACGAACATGGAATTTGGGTCGCAATAATAAATGAGAGAGAGAGAGAGAGAGAGAGAGAGAGAGAGAGAGAGAGAGAGAGAGAGAGAGAGAGATATATATATATATATACATGTACAAATTAACCTACCACACACACGCAACAGTCTCGTCTAGTCCAACCACTGTGAACAACATGTAATCTCGCTATTTATACATCTATTTATTGACCCCTTCTGTACCGGCGACGTATTGTTTATTTTACAATAGCGATATTTAGACAATTTTGTGCAGTTTAAAAAGGATCTGTGTCAGTAAATAAGAGTCGCAAGCCCAACTGACATTCATTTATTATTCTCCTCTGTAGTCTCGTCTCTCTTTCTCACTTGTTTCCCCCTTTACTGATCTCTCTCTCTCTCTCTCTCTCTCTCTCTCTCTCTCTCTCTCTCTCTCTCTCTCTCTCTCTCTCTCTCTCTCTCTCTCTCTCTCTCTCTCTCTCTCATTTTAATTTCATATTCCAATACTCTCTCCACATACTTCTCCTTTTATCCGTTTTCTCTCTTTCTCTTCTTAGTTTTTCCTCTCTCTCTCTCTCTCTCTCTCTCTCTCTCTCTCTCATTTTAATTTCATATTCCAATACTCTCTCCACATACTTCTCCTTTTATCCATTTTCTCTCTTTCTCTTCTTAGTTTTTCCCCTCTCTCTCTCTCTCTCAGCGTGTGCCTTATGATATACATCGACCTTGAACCTCTCATTAGTGTTGCACCACCAAGCAACAGTCACCACATGCTCGTTTTTCACACGCATACTCTTTCACGCACGCACTTACACACGCAGAAACTCTCCCTGACACTTGTAAACTCACACTCACTCTCTCTCTCTCTCTCTCTCTCTCTCTCTCTCTCTCTCTCTCTCTCTCTCTCTCTCTCTCTCTCTCACACTTGTAAACAATCACACATTACACACTTGAGTTTCTTTTCTGGACTCCTTTCTCCTTCATATTTAGACACATTATATTTGAGATTTCAAGACTTTTGTCCCATTACATACATATAGCGGTATATATATACAGTATATATATACATATATATGAGAGCGAGAGAGAGAGATAAGAGGGGGAGGAGAGAGGGGATGTCACTTAAAATAACAAGAGAAACTGAACAAATAATAACAATAACATTAACTTCCCCGTCCTTGAACCCCCCCCCCCCCCATCACCCTCTATAGCCTGGGGACCTATCAATCATAAAGGGAAGGGGGGGAAGGGGGGGGGGGGGGGGGAGGTTGCACAACACACATTTTTATCACTCGCAGGGAAGGGGTGGAAGAAGGGGAGGGGAGTTATACTGTAGATAGATAGCAAGTTAGAAAGGTAGATAAATAGACAATATATTATATATATATATATATATATATATATATATATATATATATATATATATATATATATATATATATATATATATATATATATACAGTAAGTGTGTGTGTGTGTGTTTGTGAGAGAGTGATGAGCATGTGTAGTGAGTGTGTGTTTGTGAGAGAGTGACGAGCATGTGTAGTGAGTGTGTGTTTGTGAGAGAGTGACGAGCATGTGTAGTGAGTGTGTTTGTGAGAGAGTGACGAGCATGTGTAGTGAGTGTGTGTTTGTGAGAGAGTGACGAGCATGTGTAGTGAGTGTGTGTTTGTGAGAGAGTGACGAGCATGTGTAGTGAGTGTGTGTTTGTGAGAGAGTGACGAGCATGTGTAGTGAGTGTGTGTTTGTGAGAGAGTGACGAGCATGTGTAGTGAGTGTGTGTTTGTGAGAGAGTGACGAGCATGTGTAGTGAGTGTGTGTTTGTGAGAGTGACGAGCATGTGTAGTGAGTGTGTGTTTGTGAGAGTGACGAGCATGTGTAGTGAGTGTGTGTTTGTGAGAGTGACGAGCATGTGTAGTGAGTGTGTGTTTGTGAGAGTGACGAGCATGTGTAGTGAGTGTGTGTTTGTGAGAGTGACGAGCATGTGTAGTGAGTGTGTGTTTGTGAGAGAGTGACGAGCATGTGTAGTGAGTGTGTGTTTGTGAGAGTGACGAGCATGTGTAGTGAGAGTGTGTTTGTGAGAGAGTGACGAGCATGTGTAGTGAGTGTGTGTTTGTGAGAGAGTGATGAGCATGTGTAGTGAGTGTGTGTTTGTGAGAGTGACGAGCATGTGTAGTGAGAGTATTTATGCTTGTATTATTATGTTTGTTTTCACCAACCAACTTCACCTCTAAACTCATTTAATGAAATCAACAAATACATGTGGCACTCCGAGGACTCGAACCCAGGATACTCACATCGAAATTCCGCGCCCTATGTGAGAGAGTGTACATGTACGCTATGAACCCCACGCCTTATAAGAGAGTGTACATGTACGTTATGAACCCCACGCCTTATAAGAGAAAGTAAAGGCTGACACACCTGTTGAAGCTTAATACCTGGCCAGGGTCACGACTATTATATACCACCTACTACTGTATTCATCCACAGAACAGCCACACTCATACATATTGGTGCCACTCCTGTCATTATCCTCTAGCCACACTCATACATATCCATACCGAATGTATATGTTGCTATTTATCCTTACCATACCTATAATAAACACTCCGCAAGACTGGTGCAGGATATACAGAGCGGCTGCCAAACATTTGCCAAAAGACATTATATTAAATTTAAATGCATGAAAATACGTCGTCGCACAATACTCCCTTGTATAAAATATATAGGAATTTTGAACGGTACTTGAAAAGTAGACACAATGGATGAAAAACACCATCTGAGGAGGAGAGCACTTTGTTGACAACGTGTCGTAGATAGCGTCATCAGGTCACTAACTGAACTGATGAAGCTATCTGCGAAACGTTGTTAATAAAGTGATCCTCCTCTCATGGGAATTCACTATTGGCAAATGTTTCACGACCGCTCTGCATAGTCTTTGGGTCTAAATTCTACGGGACCAAAACGAAAATATCAGCCAGTTGCTTGATAATTACGGTACCACAATGGCGACCAAAGAATAAGTTGTCCGATCTCTCTCGTTCCACCCGTAGATGAGGCCAGAATTACCCACCAATTTATATCACCTTCCAAACCGAATTACAGAGGAAATCCTATTACCTTGGGGCACACTAGGCGGATCTGTAGGTAGGATTTGGTTTATATATTTATTTTTGTAATTAATGTATTTGGTATTTAAGTTACCTCCTTAAACCTTCAACAAGCTTGAACATACTGTATATCCCCAAGACACCCCCGCCCCTTATTTGCCCTTTAGAAAAATTATTTCTAAATGGTAGGATCGCTATCGCTCGCCAGGAAACAAAAACTAACACCCTAAATGACACGAAAGGTCATGACTGACAAAGAAATGGGGCGAAAGGTCTTGCAATACCTATCTTGATTACAGACAAACAAACTGAGACGAAAAGATAACCTCCATCCAATTTCGTTGACAGGGGTAAGGTCAGGTCAGGTGAAGGTAATGAGGGATAAGCCTTTACAACGGCACCTCGTAGCTATTTTCTACTTTTTCCTATTTTCTGAAGAGTGTAGTGAAGGGAGAAGGGGTGTCGGAGAGAGAGGAAGCTGTTGGAGTGGCTTTGTTATGTGTGTTATTAGTCTGTAGGGGTAAACAACCATCATCATCATACTGACAGGGTTTATTGGTCTCAGGAAATGCATAAACCACACTCCCTGCGATAGAAGGAAGGAAAGGGGTTAGATCCAATATACCCCAAAACAGTCATTACGGCAGATGACAGGAACAATACATAACATACAACAACTGTAATTCATAACACTGCCTCATATCAGATATACACATCCAATATACCCCAAAACAATCATTACACCGAATTACAGGTATATTGGGTATAAGCCTAGTCACCCTCAATATTTACATCCTCATATCGGGTATAAGCCTAGTCACCCTCAATATTTACATCCTCATATCGGGTATAAGCCTAGTCACCCTCAATATTGACATCCTCATATCGGGTATAAGCCTAGTCACCCTCAATATTGCCGAGACAACCTAAGTGAAAATATACTGTGCAGAATTAACTCATTTCGATCAGATGAGGTCTTTATTAACCCTTTCAGTACCATGAATACCCTACACTGTATACAATGAAAAGGTAGTATAATTAATGCATAAAATATACCTTGGTATAGGCCTAATAATATTGATATAACTTCCATTATTTTAGCTATATTATTACATATATATCAGATGGATATATAACTACCAACATGCCTATTAAAATGTAAAACTTGCAAACTAAACGAACCAAAACTTGGACAAAGACAATATAAAGGCAACATAACTTATCAAAATCGCTGTGGAAACAACGCTTACTAAAATAAAATGTATGAAATAAAAGAAAACAATCCAAACAATCTAAAAGCTAAACAAACAATCCAAACTATCCCAACAATCTAAAAGCTAAACAAACAATCCAAACTATCCCAACAATCTAAAAGCTAAACAAACAATCCAAACAATCTAAAAGCTAAACAAACAATCCAAACTATCCCAACAATCTAAAAGCTAAACAAACAATCCAAACTATCCCAACAATCTAAAAGCTAAACAAACAATCCAAACTATCCCAACAATCTAAAAGCTAAACAAACAATCCAAACTATCCCAACAATCTAAAAGCTAAACAAACAATCCAAACTATCCCAACAATCTAAAAGCTAAACAAACAATCCAAACTATCCCAACAATCTAAAAGCTAAACAAACAATCCAAACAATCTAAAAGCTAAACAAACAATCCAAACTATCCCAACAATCTAAAAGCTAAACAAACAATCCAAACTATCCCAACAATCTAAAAGCTAAACAAACAATCCAAACTATCCCAACAATCTAAAAGCTAAACAAACAATCCAAACTATCCCAACAATCTTAAAGCTAAACAAACAATCCAAACTATCCCAACAATCTAAAAGCTAAACAAACAATCCAAACTATCCCAACAATCTTAAAGCTAAACAAACACTCCAAACTATCCCAACAATCTAAAAGCTAAACAAACAATCCAAACTAAACGGCAAACTATTATGAACAATTTAATTACCCGGTACCTCCGATAACGAAGTTGGAGGAGGTAATATTTGTGCTTGTTTGTGTGTCTGTTTGACTGTAAACACAATATCTCAAAAAGTTATGAACCAATGTTCACGAAATTTAGTGGCCCGATAAGATATGCACCAAGGAAGAAATTATTCCATGTAAGAGGCGATCGGTAGAGCGTGTATCTCCACTAGCGAAGACGGAGGTAGGCCTATGCACTCTACGAGTACCCATCTAGTTAATTTTTTTATGAACATAATTTTTACATTGTATGGCCGGGAATAAAGAGCAGAGTATATATAACTGACAACTATAAAATATACACAAATCTACCATAAGATTACCCATTTTGTCATGCAGGGCATCTTATAATTTTTGAATGAGACTGTACTTAGTGAAGGCCAGCTTACAAGTCACGTAGGTCTCTCTCTCTCTCTCTCTCTCTCTCTCTCTCTCTCTCTCTCTCTCTCTCTCTCTCTCTCTCTCGTAAAATGGAGATGAGGCAAACTGTTCTTTATTTTTTAGAAGGGATTTAGACAAAACATAACCCCCGTCCAACTTCGTAACTGGAGGTAACGAACGAGGCCACCAACGAGTTACGAAAATAATAATGGTGATCTTAGTTCCCGTGTGCATCTTTCCGTGGTTCATAATTAAGGGGAGACAATGGAAGAAAGTGAGGGGGGGGGGGGGTGATTGTGCCCCCCGCCCCCCTCAACCCCCCTGATTCCTACTAGAGGGGGGCTGTAATTGTGCGCCCCCTTACCCTTCAAACCCTGATTCCTACTGATTGTGTACCCCTTCCCCCTCAACCCCTCTGATTCCTACTTGAGGGGGGATGTGATTTTGCCCCACTTCCTCCTCAACAATCGATCAATCAATCAACATCACTCATTCCTACTTGAGGGGGGCTGTGATTGTGTCTCCCTTCCTCCTCAACAATCGATCAATCAATCAACATCACTCATTCCTACTTGAGGGGGGCTGTGATTGTGTCCCCCGCCCCCCTCAACCCCTGATTCTTAAAGATTGTATGACAGGATTTATGTATTGTAACAAAAATTGGATTGTTTGTGATTCGATACTGTAAAGTTGGAAGTTCATGCGAAGACTAAAATAATGGAGTTCCTAAATTTTGAGTTCCACATTAAGGGGGCTTAACGCTACTTTTCCAGTTTCCTTTCGAAGTTCGAACCCAGACTTCTGTAAATATTTTGTTAACGATCAAACATTCTTAGCCTAACATTCCATGTGTGTGTTGTATGTATGCATGTATATGTACTTAAATGAAACCGAGTATGAATAAGCCATATTCAAATTATACGCAACGACATCTAGAAAGGTACACAGACATTTTGGAGATTACACTCAAGCGGCAATTTCGTCACTCCTCGTCGGCCAATTCACAAAGGCAAATTTAACTGAAAATGCAGAGGTAGAAAACCTCTACCTGTTGTTTACAACCCGTAAAGCTTGGTAAAGTTGTCTAGTGTGTGCGGTGTAAGGGATCTGTGAGGCAGAGGGTTATAGAGGAGGGGTTAGGGCAGGTTAGGGACAGGTGAAAGGAAGTGGGGGGGGGGGGGAGTTTGGGTTTGCTTGCTGTCTCTCTCACACACATAATATATATATATATATATTTTTTTTTTTTTTTTTTTTTTTTTTTTTTTTTTTCCTATATTCCAACTACTCCCTCTAGGGCATAGGCTGAGAGCCTGTACATTCCACCGCTCAACACGGTGAAGCCCGTGAGGTCTTGTTCCAGTCTGGGGAGTGAGACATGTGAAGCATCCACCATGGCTCGAAGCAGCTCCATCTCTGAAGCGGCTGGTTGCTTCGCTCAAGTGCTTCACCGTCTCACCCTCCAGACTCAGACCCTCACTCTCAGAATGCCACCTATTGAGCAGTGAACTCACTAGACATTGTCCCCCTGTAACATATTTTGAATATGGGAATATTCATACAGTGTTATTTAATCAGGGAACAATGAGGGTATTTTTTTGGCATTTCGGTGGGCTTTTGTGGTAATGCACTGATACTAGGTACAGCACAAATTAAATCCCAATAATATCTTCCCATTGACATATCGGGATTTGAACCCGGGTCCATTGGATTACCAATCCAGTGGCATGACCACTCCACCACACTTCCCCTATATATATACAGTATATACCACCATACAAGTAAAATCGGAACTGTTGAGTACGCAGTTCCACATGATGTTTGCTTTCTTTTGTATATATATATATATATATTCACAAGGAATAGGATAACCGGCAGTGATGAACATTTTTACTTTCTGTTGGTACAAACGTTTCGGAGTACTGTTCATTCGTCAGTGCAGATCAAATATAATGGTTGTTCCACCAAGTTCTGGACCACCAAGGTATACTATTAGGGCTACCACATTCCTCTCCAAACCTTCTTTCTCTTCCATTCGGGACCAATCTCAAGAATGTAATCAACCTTTCTCTTCCTCCGCATTCCAAATTCTAACCACTTGTAATTCCCGCTTTGATCTCCCGACTTCTGAATCTCTTTATTAATACATTTAAACCAAATCTAAACAATACCGCCAATGACATCCCTACTATTGGTGATGTACAGTGTACATCACCAAACTGACTTCTTCAGGCATCTCTCTCACCACACTCACGATCTTTCTCACAATCTCTCGTCCCCTTCACCCCTCTCTCAAACAAGCATCTCTCACTCGCCCCCTCCCCTCTCTCTCTCTCTCACACACACACACTCTCGTCTCCTTCACCCCTCTCTCAAACAAGCATCTCTCACTCGCCCCCCCCCCCCCTCTCTCTCTCACACACACAATCTCTCGTCTCCTTCACCCCTCTCTCAAACAAGCATCTCTCACTCGCCCCCCCCTCTCTCTCTCTCACACACACACACTCTCTCGTCCCCTTCACCCCTCTCTCAATCAAGCACCCCCTCTCTTTCCATTATACCTCAACACAGCGATGAAGTCACACCGTGTTGCAGACAACACAAACATGAAGTAATAACAACGCTGTATTACTCTTACATACACGGGGCTGTTCGGCCAGGCAGCTTAGGGAACAACAACAACTCTTACATACAAGCCCCCCCCCCCCCATCATCATGTACCCCTTAATTACAATTATGGCTCCTCTTCAATCGATTAAGGGGAGATATCCACTTGAGGGATTTTTGTCTTGACCCCTTTCTCCCTCATGTTTAGCCCCATTGCTTTTGATAATATAAAATGTTTGCCCCATTAGTTTAGCGATTTTAAGAACTTTCACCCCATATTAAGACCTTTCGTGCCATTCAGGTGTCGATTTTATCCTGGCGAGCGATAGCGAGCCTGTAATTTAAGAGGAACCGGCCTTTGGCCGGGACATTTTTCTACCGAAAAATGTACAAATTTATCTTGAAAGGGACTCCAGGGGGTGTAATTTTAAGCTTGATGGAGGTCTAGGGAACAAACTAAATACCTCCCCTTAAGGCTTTATATTCTGGACCCCCTTCTCCTTCATGTTTAGCTCCAAATGCTCAACCCACAATTACAAACAGACACACACACACACACACTCTCTCTCTCACTCACTCTTTCTCTCTCCATTACACCTATACACAGCCAAGTCACACCGTGCTGCAGACAACACAGACAATTAATTAGAACCCTGTATTACAATTACGTACAAACCCTCATTATTATCATCATCCACCCTTTAATTGGAATAGCGGGTCCCCTTCATCATGAGGCCATACACTTGGCTGGATTCGTATGAGCTGCTTTCTCCAGCAATTTCTGGTTTCATGTGGTTCTGATTTAATTAGTTAGTTAAAATAAGACTTCAGAGGCTAGCAACCTTTCTGGATTATTTAGCCAGCACACTGTAAGCCCAGAATAGCGTCAGGACTCAGGACTGGAGTCTCTTCTCGCGAACCCCAGTCCCTTGTTCTGAATCCACTTTCTCACAGCGTGTACCTCGCAACCTTCACCGGGCTTCTTTCTCTCTCTCTACCCCCTATCCCTCCCCCCTACCCCCTATCCCTCCCCACTGTACCCCCCCTAACCTACCCCACTGTACCACCCCTAACCTACCCCCTTATACCCCTACCCACACCACAATGTAACTTTCTCTCCCTGCGCGGACCGAGAGCAGCTCATTACCCCAGCCAGGTGTGACCGATACCTAAGACTCTATATAGGTACCAGAGATCGGACAACTGCTGTCATTAGCCTCTCTTTACAATCAAATAGGATCATTCCCATAATATACATTCGGCAATAGTGGTACAGATATATGCTTGGTGCGAGGATATGCAGTCCCCCCCCCCCAAAAAAAAAAAAGAAAGAAAAGAAAGGAAAAGAGAGAAAAGGAGCAAAAACACAACCTCCGTCCAACTTCGTTGACGGAGATATAAATGCTAAACCGCTAAAAAAAATACTCTGGTAATGCTTTCACTATAGTCCTGGTTTTAACGTGTAACAAAAAGTGGTTGTGAGTATAAGGTCCAGTGAAATGGAAAGTGTAGCTCAGTACTAGTGATAGTGGGTGGTAGCGCAGGTAACGCCAGATATATACAGTATAGAAATTATGTAACAAGGGACACACAAAATCCTGAACTCTTCCCAAACACACTCTCCTAATGCTGTAGCCAAAGTCCTTATTAGAATCTGTAGCAAAAGACAAAAAACTAACTAATGTTTTCACTATAGTCCTGGCTAGAATCTGTAACAAAAAGTGGTTTTGAGTGTGGCAGTGAAATGGAAAATATAGTTCAGTAGTAGCAGAGCCAAGGCAAGATAACAATCACAATGGTGGGGTCTGGAGAATGTCGGGGGAAACACTTTTGGTTTCCTTTCAAATGACCGGGAGAAAGGAAAGGCAGGAAATACGACCAACACACCCACGCTAACATAAACCAACACACTCACTTTACACAAACCAATACGACCAACACACCCACGCTAACATAAACCAACACACTCACTTTTACACACACCAATACGACCAACACACCCACGCTAACATAAACCAACACACTCACTGTACACACACCAATACGACCAACACACCCACGCTAACATAAACCAACACACTCACTTTACACACACCAATACGACCAACACACCCACGCTAACATAAACCAACACACTCACTTTACACACACCAATACGACCAACACACCCACGCTAACATAAACCAACACACTCACTTTTACACACACCAATACGACCAACACACCCACGCTAACATAAACCAACACACTCACTTTATTATTTATTTATTTGTATACATTTGGCATTAATATTTGTTAACTTATTTTATGTGTGTATGATGTGTTGTGTTGTTCCTGTTCGGGCTCTGTCTCAAGTCGGCCGCTCCCAGCTGTGGGATATGTGCCTGAGTACATACATACATACATACATACTGTACATACATACATATAATTATCAGGTCAGGTGAAGATATTGAGGGATAAGCCTTTACAACGGCACCTCGTTCCAGTCAGTACATATTGGAAAGCGCTATCCATCCTTCACAAGAGTTATGGCATCTTAAACATTTAAGACGTCTTATAAATTCCTTTCTATACGTAATGGAAAGTGCTATCCATCACTACCCATGCCTTAGTCTCCGCAGGTAGGGCTTTAAGAGGGGGATGGTTGGATATTCCCCCCCCCCCCCCCCCTCCCCCCCTTCTCCCTCATGTTTAGCCAATAGTTTTCAGATTTTAAGACGTTCGGCCTATTAGTTTGGCGATTGTAAGACCTTTCACCCCATTTCTTTGTCAACATTAAGACCTTTCGTGCCATTTAGTTGTCGATGCTCTTCTTTCGAGCGATAGCGAGCCTAAAATTTAGGAGGAACCGGCTTTCAGCCGTAACATCTTAGGGATGTTTATTTTGAGCTTGATGGAGGTCTAGGGAGGAAGCTAAAATAATAAACTCGTCCCCCATAAAGATTCAAAACTTTCAATGGGTGTGCAGGTACTATGGCTCGAGAATGTACAGTTCCCTGCAAAATTCCCTGAACACTCCGTACATAATATGAAAGTACCATCCCTGACAGATATGGCGGGTGGTGTCCTATTATCATATACACAACACACGCCTTCTCTCTGTATACACAACACACGCCTTCTCTCTGTACACAACATTCAACACCAGGAATATCATGCATACACAATTGAAGTGAAAGTCTAACGTAGATTTACAGAAAGAAAACAAAAAATATCATGAATATATTTTGTTTGTTCTCTGCAACTCTCTCTCTATTTAATGTTTATAAAAACATTATATATATATATATATATATATATATATATATATATACCCGGTATATATATATATATATATATATAGAGAGAGAGAGAGAGAGAGAAATGTAAACAAACATATATACAGTATTGAACAACATTTATGCCACACTATTTTTTTTTTTTTTTCATTCCCCAACCCGGTTAAAGTCTTGGTATGGCAGACAAAGGTTGTGTCTCTATATAAAGTAAACAGAGTGACGTATGTGACCCCAAGGAGTGTCACGGGGGGTCATGACAAGTGATATCTGGTACATGCATGACAAAGGTTGGGTCTCTATAATATTATAAAACAGATAGTGGCGTGTGGGTCTCTGTGTAAAGTAGATAGAGTGACGTAAGTGACCCCCAGGAATGTCACGGGGGTGGGTGTCATGACAAGTGATATACTGTATGTTACGTGCATGACAAAGGTTGTGTCTCTATATAAAGTAGATACTGACGTGTGTGTGATCGATAATAGTGTCACAGAGGGTCATGACAAGTGATACTGGTACCTGTTACGGGCATGGCAGAGGATGGGTCTCTATACCAAGTAGATAGTGTGACGTGTGTGACCCCCAGGAGTGACGCGCGGGGGAAAGAGGGGGAGGGGTTGTGTTAATGACAAGTGATACCTGTTACGTGCATGCCAAAGGTTGTGCTCAAGTCATGGTGGGTGGTGGGGGTGGCAGGGTACGGTCGATTCACCCACACGGCATTTCATTCCATTAAAAACTTAGCCTAACCTAACATCATTCTAACCTAAGTTCCTAATCTAACCCGTGACACCAACCTTTACTGGACCGGCGACGTCTTTATAATTTTATTCTAGCTTTATTTGGACGATTTTGTACAGTTAAAGAAGGATATGTGGTAGTAAAAAGAGTTAAGGGGAGGTATTTAGTTTGTTCCCTAGACCTCCATCAAGCTTAAAATTACACCCCCTAGACCCCCTTTCAAGATAAATTTGTACATTTTTCGGTAGAAAAATGTCCCGGCTGAAAGCCGGTTCCTCTTATATTACAGGCTCGCTATCGCTCGCCAGGATAAAATCGACACCTACATGGCACGAAAGGTCTTAAAATTGACAGAAATGGGTCGAAAGTTCTTAAAATCGTCAAAATAATGGGGCAAACGTCTTAAAATTAGAAAAGCAATGGGGCTAAACATGAGGGAGAAAGGAGTCAAGAAAAAAATCTCTCAAGTGGATATCTCCCCTTAAGTGTTATCGTTCCAAGTCTGTTTATAGCTGGAGGCCATTTTCAAATTGTATAAAATCGTCTAATAGTAGCCAGAAGAAAGGTGAAAGGACGGCACCGATACTGTAAGGGTTAACTAATAGAACATAACCTATACAAAACACACACACACACACACACACACACACACACACACACACACACACACACACACACACACACACACACACACACACACACACACACACACACACACACACACACACACACACACACACACACACACACACACACACACACACACACACACACACACACACACACACCTACCCAACTCAACCTCCCCCAAAAATACACTTTCCCTAATTTAACATATATTCATATTTTTTCACCAACCAACTTCTAAACTGAATTACTGAAATCAACAAATACATGTGGAACTCCAAGGACTCTAACCTAGGATACTCACACCGAAATTCCGCGCATTTATACATTTATGCCGGCGAGCAGTTTGTATAGCGAAATGACCGGTACATTCGGTGTGACAGTTCAACGATAATGACGCCTTCTAGAGCTAAACGCTAAAATGTCAATAGGAGGAGGGGGGGGGGGGGGGGCAATATACGAACAATAGAAACTTTATAAGAGATGCAGGAAGGGGGACTGGGGGGGGGGGTTAAAATGCCACTACCTCACTCTGTCAACACAATAGTTTAATTCACACACTGATTAAAAAAAAAAAAAAAAAAAAAAAAAAAACATGAAAAGGTTATAGGCCTAACTTACACATTGTACTGCAAAATCGTAAAAGTAGTAACTCATTAAATTACAGAAGCGTAAATGTAAATGTCACTATACTAGTTTACTCCGTACCGGCGAAGTTTTACAAATTTCATTCTAGCTATAATTAGACGATGTTGTGCTGTTAAATAAGTATCTGCGGTATTAAAAGGGTTAAGTAAGATAGTTCGAAGCCTGTCAATTGCTGGAGGCCCTTTTTAAACTGAATAAAATCGACTAATAATAACCAGAATGAAGTTAAAATGACGTAGCCGGTACAGAAGGGGTTAAGTATCGATCAAGCAGTTGCTAAGGGATTCAATTTACCCCCAGGTGGAAACAGACTACCTATGACGTCATCTCATACACGAAAGGGTTAATTTCACGCATTTTCCTTTTACAGTGTGTGAGAAAAAGTGGCTGGCGAACCCTTTGACCACTTTGCTTGCTCCACCCCACCACCACCACTTTCCCTGTATACTTAATGCAATAAAAAGGGGAGAAAGTGGTCAGGTGAGGTGGGGTGGAGGAAGAAGAAAAAGGAGTGAGTGAGTGAGTGAGTGAGTGAGTGTGTGAGTGAAAGGATATAGATAAATATAGATATTGATCGATTAAAAGTTAGGTTATATATATATATATATATATATATATATATATATATATATATATATATATATATATATATATATATATATATGATCGATTAAAAGTTAGGTTATATATATACCGGTATATATATATATATATATATATATATATATATATATATATATATATATATATATATATATATATATATCAAAAGAGAGAGTAAGAGAAAAGTCGGACAAGGAAAACAGCGTCATGGTACTGATAGGATTAACTCGGAATCAGAGAGAGAGAGAGAGAGAGAGAGAGAGAGAGAGAGAGAGAGAGAGAGAGAGAGAGAGAGAGAGAAACGTAGATGGTCTGTTTCTTGGTCTCTTTGTGTATGAAGATTAATGTATAAATATTCCAAAGCCACCCACCCACCCACCCACCCACTGGTCTGTGATGGTGCCGCCCGCCCATAGGGGAAGTGCTCTGGCTAGGTTACTCACTTGACCTCTCTCTATCTCTTTATTTATCTGTAGTTTCTATATTTCTGTGCCTCTGTCTATCTATATATATATCTTCTCTCATATATATATATATATATATATATATATATATATACCGGGTATATATATATATATATATATAATTATATATATACATACTGCATGTATAAAATATCAATCCATTTCACAAACATACACTACACATTTCGAAAGTAAATTGTACTGGTATGGGTGACTGAACTGAAGGTAGATTGATGCAGCAAAAGTGATTTTACATAAATATGTATTACACATAAACGCTACCAGTAAGAGAGCTCCTGCAACTCTTAACTGCAAGGGGTACACGGCAGGGCGCATACCTCCGCCTACGCTGGTTGGTTCTTTACCATGAAATATCATAGGCTGGGTTCCAGGATATGATCTGGATCGTCTCCTAAATTGAATAACTTCTGTTGATGCATATTCGATCTAGCTACCAAATTTCGTGAAAATCGG
This sequence comes from Paralithodes platypus, assembly GCA_032716605.1. Classification (NCBI taxonomy): domain Eukaryota; kingdom Metazoa; phylum Arthropoda; class Malacostraca; order Decapoda; family Lithodidae; genus Paralithodes; species Paralithodes platypus. The sequence continues at coordinate 57,145,128 of CM064568.1, forward strand.
TTAATAATGTTGTGAGAAATGCCCAGTATATGTTGTGAAAATCTCTGGATCGCCTTCTAAATTGAATAACTTCTTCTTTGGCGCTTATATTATCTGCCCACTAAATTTCATGAAAATCGGTTCATAAATTGAGTTATCTTAATAACAGACAGACTGATAAACAAACAGAGGCGATAACATAACCTCTGTCCAAGTTCGTTGTCGGCGGTAATAACCCCACCATACCTACAGTGTTCCAGACGTCACTTTCACTGCACCACCATACTTCACCTTCGACCCAACCTTCCAAACACAAGGGATTTTGGCTACTTCCTTACTTCCTTGCAACCCAGAAGAGGCATTTGACTATTTCCTATATTGACCAACACTGATAATACATAACCAAACTTAGCCAAACCTAATTAAATTGTATTCTATTTTGTTTTCGATTAAACAAGAAACATAATTATTGAGTCAATATTTTTAAAGATCATCATGAGGGTACTTTGAGTGTTGGAAATTAATAAAATACAATCGTTATTCTTACATATCTATATACTTAAAGTTGCCCCATCTTTTAGGATAACTAACAGGTTACCCGGCTATAATTCTAAACCGGTGACATTATCTCTCTCTCTCTCTCTCTCTCTCTCTCTCTCTCTCTCTCTCTCTCTCTCTCTCTCTCTAGGTGTAAAGTTAATATATACATGTAGCGTAAAGGATGTTACACCTTAGCATTACCTCGTTAGCTGTTTAACCTCTAGAATTTGATGTACTCTCTCTCTCTCTCTCTCTCTCTCATTTAACCTACCATATCTTGAATTAAGCAGACCACCCTAACCTTACCTAAAAGGCTTAGTGCATTCAAATCTATCGCGTGACCACCAATTAAATAAACCAAATATATAAACACTGATACAAACATTGCTATTCATATTTTCCTGATATAAACACTGATATAAACACTGATATAAACACTGATACATTGCTATTCATATTTCCCTGATATAAACACTGATATAAACACTGATACATTGCTATTCATATTTCCCTGATATAAACACTGATATAAACACTGATATAAACACTGATACATTGCTATTCATATTTCCCTGATATAAACACTGATATAAACACTGATATAAACACTGATACATTGCTATTCATATTTCCCTGATATAAACACTGATATAAACACTGATATAAACACTGATACATTGCTATTCATATTTCCCTGATATAAACACTGATATAAACACTGATACATTGCTATTCATATTTCCCTGATATAAACACTGATATAAACACTGATATAAACACTGATACATTGCTATTCATATTTTCCTGATATTTACCGTTTATTCAGTAATCACGAATTGGAGCACTGAATAATATTGGCCAACTATATTCAGAGGTTGTGCTTTTGATCAGTGACTCAAGACAGAAAGCACATGTATGTGTTATAGTTGTATATATTGCAGATACACTATAGTTATTGCACTACATAGTACACACACACAAACACACACACATTTGTGTGGTAAAGGAAAGTGGTGGGTGATTCAGTTTTCTGGGGAGATGATTTGTTGTGGTTTAGTCTCTCTCTCTCTCTCTCTCTCTCTCTCTCTCTCTCTCTCTCTTTACCCCTATATATCCATCCATCTATTAGCCCTCCTCTCTATCTATGTATCTATCTATCCCCCTTCGGTATGTATTTACCTCCTCTATATCTATTTGCCCCTCTCTATCTATCTATCTATCTATTCACCCTCTCTTTCTATCTATTTATCTATCTATAAACCCCTTCTTTATATCTATTTAGGTACTTCCTCTCTAGCTGTCTATCTATTAACCCCCTCGTTATCTATCTATTTACTTACCCCCCCCCCTCTCTCACCCCCACTCCCTCTATTTACCGTACTGTACCTTACAGGAAAGTGTAGTTAAAGTAGTTTTGTAGTTTCTAGTTACGCAAGCTTATACAGGCCCGCAATCACTAAACAGGAAGTTATGTGGGTGGGGTGTGAGTATGTGTGTGTTTGTCTGTGTGTCTGCGTGTTCATCTGTGTGTCTGCTTGTGTGTGTGTGTGTGTGTGTGCTATGTATATATATATATATATATATTAAAATACACACTCAAACACACACACACAAACGTCACTAAAATACACACACATTTACCCTGAAGACCCAGAAAAAGGTCCTCGAGGCAAAGACATAAAGTGGAGCTGAAGAATGAAAGTAACAGTGGTCTGCTGACAAGCCACGCATTCCTTCAGCATTATTATAGTGTGTGTGTGTGTGTGGGGGGGGGGGGGGGGGGTTTCTGGCCCCCCCCCCCTTCCTCCTCACGTTTAGTCCCATTAGTCTTCAGATCTTAAAACGTTTGGTCCATTAATTTGGCGATTTTAAGAACTTTCGTCTCATTTCTTTGTCAATATTAAGACTTTTCGTGTCATTTAGGTGTCGATTTATTCCTGGCAAGCGATAGCGAGCCTCTAATTTAAGAGTAACCGGCCTTCGGTCGGGACATTTTTCTATTGGAAAATGTTAAAATTTATGTTGGGCGTTTTTTTTTTTTTTTTTTTAAATAAGCTTGATGGAGGTCTAAGGA
>CM064568.1:57152720-57172720 GCA_032716605.1 Paralithodes platypus
ATACTAACTCCATATAACTTTACTTTTCAAGATGTAATTTAGTCTCACAAACATACGAACACAAGCAATCACACACACATACACTAACACACACAGACACACACACACTGACACACACTGACACAGACACACTCACAGTCACACACTCACAGTCACACACCTACACAGAGTAATTCTCAATGACATAGCGCGAGCCAAACTCAATTTTACCTCGTTTTTCGTGTGGACCAATTTACCGTGAGACTGAGAAGAAGGTTTTCAAGTCTCTGTCTCTTAAGGGGAGGTTTTTAGTGTGTTTCCTAGACTTCCATCAAGTTTGAAATTACACCCCCATGACCCCCTTTCAAGATAAATTTGTACATTTTTCGGTAGAAAAATGTCCCGGCCAAAGGCCGGTTCCTCTTAAATTACAGGCTCGCTATCGCTCGCCAGGAAAAAATCGACACCTAAATGGGACGAAATGTCTTAAAAGTGACATAAATGGGGTGAAAGTTCTTAAAATCGCCAAACTAATGGGGCAAACGTCTTAAAATCTCAAAAGCAATGGGGCTAGACCTGAGGGAGAAAGGGGGTCAAGAAAAAAGTCTCTCAAGTGGAAATCTCCCCTTAACCCTTTCTGTACCAGTGACGTCTATTATACTATATTCTTAGCTCTATTTGGATTATTTCATGCAGCTTAGGAAGGATCTGTTGGTATTTAACCCTTTTATTACCGAAGATGTATATTGTGTTATTCCAGCTATATTTAGACGATGGTATGCAGCTTGGGAGGAAACCGTGGTAGTTAAAATGGATAATCGAGATAGCTTGAAGCCTTTTAATGGATAATCGAGATAGCTTGAAGCCTTTTAATGGATAATCGAGATAGCTTGAAGCCTTTTAATAGATAATCGAGATAGCTTGAAGCCTTTTAATGGATAATCGAGATAGCTTGAAGCCTTTTAATGGATAATCGAGATAGCTTGAAGCCTTTTAATAGATAATCGATAGCTTGAAGCTTTAATAGATAATCGAGATAGCTTGAAGCCTTTTAATGGATAATCGAGATAGCTTGAAGCCTTTTAATAGATAATCGAGATAGCTTGAAGCCTTTTAATGGATAATCGAGATAGCTTGAAGCCTTTTAATGGATAATCGAGATAGCTTGAAGCCTTTTAATAGATAATCGAGATAGCTTGAAGCCTTTTAATAGAAAATCGAGATAGCTTGAAGCCTTTTAATTGTTACACGTCCTCCCAAAGCTGGATAAAATCGTCTAATAATATTCATATTATAATGACAAGAACAACTCGGTACTAAAGGGGTTAAGGGGAGATTTCCACTTGAGGGACTTTTTTCTTGACCCCTTTCTCCCTCAGGTCTAGCCCCATTGCTTTTGAGATTTTAAGACGTTTGCCCCATTAGTTTGGCGATTTTAAGAACTTTCACCCCATTTATGTAACTTTTAAGACATTTCGTCCCATTTAGGTGTCGATTTTTTCCTGGCGAGCGATAGCGAGCCTGTAATTTAAGAGGAACCGGCCTTTGGCCGGGACATTTTGCTACCGAAAAATGTACAAATTTATCTTGAAAGGGGGTCATGGGGGTGTAATTTCAAGCTTGATGGAAGTCTAGGAAACACACTAAAAACCTCCCCTTAAATGGGTTGATTGAAATAGTTTGAAGGCTTATAATTGCTAGAGATCCTTCCTAAACTTACTACAATCTTCTACTACTAACCAGCCTATAAAGAAAGGATGTCACCGGTACAGAAGGGGTTAAGGAGGCTAGTTGTACAGTCACAAGCAAACACTCCTGCACACCTTTGTTCGGAGGACAGCCCTAGTCAAGGCTACTGGACACTAATGTAGTTCATGTGGCTTAATGTTTTATTTTAGTATATTTGTTTTGTTTTTCTGAACACCCTGCTCGCTTACGTAATCCCCATTAGCATTGAAAATTTAAGACGTTTGACTCACTAGTTTGGCGATTTAAGGCCACTCGCCCCATTTGCTTGTCAAGCGAGCATATAATTGAGGAAGAACCGTGCTTCGACCGGGACATTTCTATACAGACAAAATGAATATGGTGTATTATTGCTGGTAATTCTGCTAAATATCGATATCTTCAGCTCCAACTTCTTCATAGTCTGAAACTCGGCAGTAGCCAATTGACCACTGGCGAGTTTCAGGCTATAAGGAAGTTGGAGCTGTTTTATACATGATATTTAGCAGAATTACCAGCTAAAATATGAGCATAGTACATTTATAAATATGAGCATAGTACATTTATAAATATGATCATAGTACATTTATAAATATGAGCATAGTACATTTATAAATATGAGCATAGTACATTTATAAATATGAGCATAGTACATTTATAAATATGATCATAGTACATTTATAAATATGATCATAGTACATTTATAAATATGATCATAGTACATTTATAAATATGAGCATAGTACATTTATAAATATGATCATAGTACATTTATGAGATCATAGTACATTATAAATGAGCATAGTACATTATAAATATGATCATAGTACATTTATAAATATTATCAGTACATTTAAAATATGATCATAGTACATTTATAAATATGATCATAGTACATTTATAAATATGATCATAGTACATTTATAAATATGATCATAGTACATTTATAAATATGAGCATAGTACATTTATAAATATGATCATAGTACATTTATAAATATGATCATAGTACATTTATAAATATGAGCATAGTACATTTATAAATATGAGCATAGTAGATTTATAAATATGAGCATAGTACATTTATAAATATGATCATAGTACATTTATAAATATGATCATAGTACATTTATAAATATGATCATAGTACATTTATAAATACATAAAACTAAATTCAAAATACTTTGTATCCATCAAATGCAATGAGAAACCTACATTATTACTGCATTTCTATATGACATCGACGTTTACGGCTCCAACTTCCTCAAAACCCAAACTGGCAAGTAGTGAATCCCGGTGATGGGCATGGCTTAGGGGCCACTAACGGCTATATAATTGACAGATTAAGGGGAGGTTTTTAGTCTGTTCCCTAGTCATTAATCAAACTTAACATTTCACCCCATAGACCCCTTTTCAAGATAAATTTGTACATTTTTCGGTAGAAAAATGTCCTGGCCGAAGGCCGGTTCTTCATAAACTTCAGGCTCGCTATCGCTCGCCAGGAAATAATCGACACCTGAATGGCACGAATGGTCTTAAAATTGACATAAATGGGGCAAAAGTTCTTAATATCGCCAAACTAATGGGGCGAACGTATTAAAATCTCTAGAGCAATTGGGCTAAACATGAGGGAGAAAGGGGTCCAGAAAAAAATCCTTCAAGTGGAGATCTCCCCTTTACCTACCCGAGAAAAGTATTGGCACGAGGTCCATAGGTCACGTGTTATGATTATGTGTGTGTGTGTGTGTGTGTTTTTTTTTTTTTTTTTTTTTTTTTTTTTTTTTTTAAGAGCCCCTTAAGTTATTATCTGATTATTAATGTCCCTTCCTAAACTGTTTAATATTTTCTACTGGTAACACACATTTAATGTTAACAATATATTTTAAAGATAGGCTATTTCTTATTGAATTGTCTATTTATTTTTGTTTTTATTTTATTTTCAGTGTCCTCCCTAGACCTCCATCAAGCTTATACAAATACCCCATGATAAAGTTTTGCATTTATCGGTAGGCTTATGCCCTGGCCAAAGGCCGATTCCTCTTAAATTGAAGGCTCGCTACCACTCGTCAGGAAAAATCGACACCTAAATGGTACGAAAAGTCTTCAAATCGCCAAAGTAATGACGTGAAATGTCTTAAAATCTCAAACTAATGGGGCTTAACATGGGAAGTTTGTCAATAAACCAACATCTCTACGCCTCTTCCACATCACGCCCTGAGGATCACTTTCCTCCACCGCGTTGAAATTCCCGAGAGTTAGGTTGGGAACAGTAGCGGCTTCTTTAATCTGGTTATTTCTAAACACACCAAGTTGGGACAGTATGTATGCAGGATAATACCATACATCCGATTGACTTCTTCCACACACACACACACACACACACACACACACACACACACACACCCTGTATACTAACGCTCCAATGCTAATAATATATTCTAAGGATAATATGCTTTTACATAATAGGCTACTGAAAACTACATTTCTAGTAACGTAGAGTAGTAGTCAAAGGGGTGATTGAGATAGTCTTTACCCTTTCATTCACACAGATCCTTCCTAAGCTGTATACAAGCGTCTAATGAAAGCCAAAACAAACTGGCAAAAGGCGTCATAGACCTCAAAGGCTTAAGACCTTATGTACCGTCTTTGTAGTTTCATTTTAGCTATATATATATTTAGACGGTTTTTGCGCCGTTTAAGAAGGCTCTGTGGTAGTAGAAACGGGTTAACTGAGATAGTTCGAAGCCTTTCAATTGATGGAGGACCTTTTGCAACAGAATCAAATTGTCTAATAGTGCCTAAAATTAAGGGGGGTGACCTGCTTTTTGTTATTTCTGTCCCTTTCTCTGGCTTGTATCCATTCGGCCCCATTCAGCCAACTTGTTTTAAGACGTTTATCCCCATCTAGGTGTCGATTTCTTCCTGGCGAGCGATAGCGAGCCAGCATTATATGAAGAAATCCGGCTTCGCCGGAGAAAATTTTCTATCGAAAAATGTACAAATTTAGCCTGCTGTCAAACAAAAATAAAAAATATGCTGGCTCGCTTCCGCTCACCAGTAAAAAATTGACACCTGGATGGGGATAAACGTCTTAAAACAGTAGGCTGAATGGGGCCAAATGGATACAAGCCAGAGAAAGATAGAAAGGGACAGAACAAAAACAGGTCACCCCCCTTAAGTTAAAAGGACGTCGCTGGTATAGAAGGGGTTAATATGAACAGGTCTATATGGGAAGGGGTTGGGGCTCTCTGACTGACTTGATGATTAGTGTTGAGCAATATAATGTTAGGTTAGCTTGCAACTCCCTGCCACTGCACACCGGAACGTTACTTTGGTGCTTCCATAGCTTTAGTAGTTCCTGTATCGTATCACCTATATTAATGTACAGTCGCGCTAATAAGTGATGTCTCGGCACCAAGTATGTTTTGATCAATAATTGGTATTAGCAATATCTAAGCTTAATTTCTTCATATCGAGTGAAATATACAAATATGTTCCTACACTTACCCACCCTATTCAACATCTGACAGACTTTAATACAGCACAGAGCGAGCCAAACGTAATGACAGCTGGGACATGACTTATTAGCGCGACCGTACCTTAATTATCTCTCTCACACACACTCACCCCCCCTCCCTCTCTCTCTCTCTCTCTCTGTCGCACAGTAACTAATTTAATCTGCAGTCTCAGAATATAATTTAGGCTTATTAAATAAATGTATAAATGTAATAAATGCTTAAAAGTTAATGTATAAAATAAATATGCACTATACAGTATACAATATACAGCACCTGTATACAGTGAACAGGGGATTCATCATAACATATATTGTATAATAATTATATATGGTTTCACCAACCAACTTCACTTCTAAACTCAATTAATGAAATCAACAAATACATGTGGCACTCCAAGGACTCGAACCTAGGATACTCACACCGAAATACATGTGGCACTCCAAGGACTCGAACCTAGGATACTCAAACCGCAATTCCGTTTCATATAGCAATCTGAAAAATATAATTGCATAAATACAATTTCTGATACTCGTGCATTAAACGGGTTGACTGTACCCCCCCCCCCCCCCTCTCTCTCTCTTCCACTTTCCTTTAATTGAATTATTGGTATCTCTACTACAATTAAGTCTTGACCACCTCGCTGTGATCATAAGGGGAGATGGGTCGTTTTTTATGGCCCCCTTTCTCCCTCATGTTAAGCCCCATTTGTTTTGATATTTTAAGACGTTCGTCCCATTAGTTTGGCGATGTTAATACCTTTCGCCCCATTTCATTGTCAATTTTAAGACCTTTTGTGCCATTTAGGTGTCGATTTTTTTCCAGGCGAGCGATAGCGAGCCTGATATTTTAAAAGGAACCGGCCTTCGGTCGGGCCATTTTTGTACCGTAAAAGTGTACCGTGCACATTTATCTTGAAGGGGGGTTTAGTGGGTGTTTTTCTAAGCTTGATGGATGTCTAGCGAAGAAACTAAGAAATATAGGAATACGTGAATTAATAGACGAAAAGAACGGCCCATCTCCCTTTAATGGGTTTATTACCATCAATATACCTTTAATTACATGGCCATAAAAAGGTATATAGAATAATGGGGTATATTGATAGTGATTTACCTTTCTGTCCTTGTATTAGATGGGTATATTATAATCAATATACCTTTACATGGCTAGATTATTATGGACACTTTAATAGCCTTTTTCATACCAAATATTACTTAAAGAGTACCGGTAGACCTCATCAGCCCAGTAACCCATTCCAGAGCAAATATATAAATTCTATAATAGCGAATAATTTGGAATATTTTCAATTTCCGGTTCGTTAGTTGAAAATTTGCACCATCCCAAAAAACTCACGCCCTACGAAGGTTTAATCTGACATAAACCTTTTAATTAATTAATTCTAACAAGCTATGCTTTATTTTCAACATTTGCAAAGCACTCATGATCTAATATTCGTAGCGTGAGGCATAATAGGTACTCACAGCTTCATTCTAAAACAATAATGATCTCTTCCAGTTAAATAACCCTTTAATTCATTCATTCTAACAATTTATGCTTTATTTTCAACATTTGCTAAGCACAGATGATCTAATACTAGTAGCGTGAGGCATTGAAGGTACTCACAGCTTCATTCTAAAATATATCGTCCAGGTGTAGTGTTGAAGGTTCGAGTCTAGCACATGGTACACACTTCCAGCACAGGAGTACAACGGGGCACACCTCCTCTCCGCGCCGTGTCCAGCCGGCTTCTGAGTTCCCTAGGCGTGCGCACTCCACTCCATACTCAACCCTTCCCTACACCGACCGCTCTTTCACAACCAACCCAGGAGAAAGTGGTTCAGATTCAAACCCGTCCGACGCCGATCTGATTGGCGAAAGTGGTCTATAAGGGGGAGGCACATGAGAGCTTTAACCAACCAGCATTTTTTTTCCTCGGCCACTTTATTTCGGAAACTCGCAAATCCCGAAACTTCATTGTCGGTGAATCCTCCCTGTACATTTATTTTATATTTCTTTACCTGCAACTTTTGTATTGACAATTGCAAGTTCTTCTTCTCCTCCACTACCACTCACTCCTCCGCCAGACGCCACCGCCAGACGCTGCAGACGCTCTGTCAACGCTCTCACGATATCGATCATAATTTGAGTATTAACTACTCATCCTCTTCATTCTTGTGCATGAAAGGTGGTTAAGAGCACGTTTAACCATCCTGTAGCTTAGTAAGTAACACTGCACGATATTTCGCTGTGTATTGACTGAAAAACTTTGTGTTTATCACAAGACTCCTGCTCGGACAGGGCGCCACTAGCGCCATCTATTGTTTTGTTTTGCTTTGTAAACAAACGCTCTCTTATTACTATTTTATATAAAATCGTAGCCCCTAATTTTACCCATTACCTACTGTAGTAAGTATCAATTTAACTGCCTTGTATGTAAGTAAAGCTTTGCATATTAATTTGCTAATAAACAATATTGTTTACTAACTAACCGCCTACAGGGACTAACGCCGACACCATTTTGTAAACAAACCTTTTTTGGGGATTATACATATTAAATTCCAGCAAATTTTGTACCAAATTTAAGTGCATTCATTTATCTTTTCCCCCTAGATATATTCTTGACTTTTTCTCCTCAGACTGATTTTACTTTAAGCTAAGGGTGGTATTTGTACAAACTAACCTAGCCTAACCCAACCTGCCAAGCTTTTAACCTAACCCAAACCTAGCCTAGCCTATAGCCAGCCAATCTGTTTTATTATTAACTCTTGTAGATATTGTATTTAGTATCCTACTGTAGCTATATATATCTGTAATTTTAGTTGTTGCTTGCACGATCTTGTAATAACCTTTGACTGATACACTTTTTTATCTAAAAAGAGTAGGCTACTGCTTTACTAGGCTTCAGTGACACCAGGGTCATCTGTTGACACAGTATATTAACCCCTTGTGTGCAGTCACACTTTATTTTTATATAATCTCTATTTGGTGAATTGTATATTTAGTTACATATTCTGTTATACAATTTGTTTAAGGTTAGGTTATCACACCTGGTAGCCTATTTCTGCGAATTTCAATTTTATTATATTCGGTTAGGCTATTCAACGCTGGTAGCCTATTATTGCGTATTTCAATTTAAAAAAAAAACTTTTGGTTAGGCTATCGCCCCTGGAAGCCTAATTCTGCGTATCTCAACATTTTTGTTTTCGGTTAGGCTATCACCCCTGATATCCTATTTCTGCGTATTTCAGCATATTTGTTTTCGGTTGAAGTGATTGAAGTGTTTTTAAAGTGAGTGAAGTGTTGTAAAGTGAGTGAATTGTTTTTTAAGTGAGTGAAGTGATCTGAAGAAAGTGACTGTCACCATGCCTCGCGCTTGTGCGAACTGCGCCGGTAGGTTTGGTGAGTCCATGTTTGCTACTATCGATCTTCAAGTCTGCCGGCTCTGCCAGCAACGAGAGAATTTTACAGTGAAATTAGATGAAGCCTACAACAAGATCAACGTCCTCACCATGAAGCTGGAATCACTCCAAGAGTTTGTAACACTCAACGTTGGAGTGCCACAAACTTCAATTGTCACCGCAACTCCAGCAGCCACCAACGCCCCAACGTCAACTGCCAACAATTCAACGCCTACAGTAGCCATTTCAGCTGATGTTTCCAATACTCAAGATACAAATAGCGACTCTCTTCCCCCTCAAGACAACTTCCGTGTCGTGAGGAACAACGTTTGCCCCAAGACCAGGAAACACATACCGATTACCGAGTGTCAAAACCGTTATCAGATATTCGCAGACTCAGATGACGAAGAGGAAATAGAAGAAGTCCGGCTCGTGGGAGACTCGATGATACGTGGTCAGCTCACAGAGTTTTGCGCCAGGGCACCTAAGACCAGGAAGCGTTTTTGTATCCCTGGTGGTGGTGTGGATGACGTAGTTGCAGCAGTTGACGAAGTATCAAAGCTGGCCCCTGCAAATACAATGTACGTCATCCACGTTGGATCCAACGATATACAGCGAACCCGGTCGGAAGATTTGCTTTTAAAGTACCAGCAGCTGATCAAGTCGTTTAAGGAGAAGTCATCAAGGATCATCGTCTCAGGAATCGTCCCCCGGCTCGGTGTAGAGAGCCGATTTTACAACATAGCCACCAGCACAAATCGTTGTCTAGCAAACCTCTGCAGGAAGGAGAACGTGGGATTCGTCGACACCTGGGACAATTTCTACTACGATGACTATTTGTTTTCGGATGATGGAGTTCATCTGAACCAGGTGGGAGCAGCGCGTTTTGGGCGTCTTCTCAACGATGCGGTGAAGGATTTTCGGAGAAGAAATCGACTCAGCACAGGACAACCAGGAAGGAGGACCGAAGACAGCGAGGACGGCAATCTACAAAGGAATTAAATACTAATCCGTCAAGAACCGCGAATTTGGATAAAGCTCCACCAACACGACCCAAATTCAAAACCGTCAGGGATAACAACCGAGGACCGAGGACAGCCATGAATGTAAATGTAGATCCGACCAGAACCAAAAATTCGATGAAAGAACGATCTGCGAGTTCTAAAACCGCAACTTTAAAGGTTTTCTATGCAAACGCTCGTAGCATACGCAATAAATTTTCAGATTTAGAGGAACTAGTGTTTACAGAAAATTATGATGTGATTGGCATAACAGAATCTTGCCTCAATACACAAGATAGAGACTTTTTAGCAGAGTATTCACTTCCCGGTTATGTAATGTTTGAGAACAGCCGAATAAATATAAAATGGAGGTGGCGTTTTATTTTATATCAAAGAAAGTCTTAACCCGACCCTCGTGTCAAAACCTCAAATTGTGAACGTCGACACATCTTTTGTGCTAATAAAGAATAATAAAGGTACAAAAATAATACTTGCGTTAATATACAGACCTCCAGCTCAATCAGTGCAAACTGACCGAGAAATTTACGAACAAATTGCAGATGTAAGTAACTCACAAGATACCGTAATTTTTGGCGACTTTAATTTACCTGTGACCAAGTGGGGCGATACTCTTACTTCACACTCCGGACATGACTTGTATACGAACTTGCAAGAGAGTTCGCTTTATCAATTTGTTCGAATGCCGACCCGTGGTAATAACGTTCTTGACATTGTACTTGCAACAAAAGAAGAATTGATAGAGAATTTGAATGTTGGTGATGAATTCAGTAACAGCGACCATCGTACGATAACTTTCACTTTAAAGTTTACTAGTAACGAACCAAATAGTAGCATCGAAAAAGTCCCTAATTTCAAGAAAGCAAACTTCCATAAACTTAGAGCTATGTTTAAAGAAACTGACTGGAGCTTTTTAATTAACAATAACGACATAAATACATCTTGGAAGTTATTCGAACCACTTACCTAAAAGCAGTGCAAGACTGCATACCATCGAAAATACGGCGTCCAGGCCATAATAATAAGCCCAAATGGTGGAATAAAGATATTTCAAACTGCCTGCTTGCTAAAAAATGTGCTAATGATAGATTAAAATCCTCACAAAATGACGAAGAACGGGTGAAATTTGTAGAGCTACGACGCAAAGCCAAAAAGTTAATTAAGCAAAGTAAAAAGACCTTAGAGTTACATATTGCGAATCAAAGTAAAACAAACCCGAAAGAATTCTATAGTTATATCAGAAAGAAAAAGTAGTTACTTCAACTGTTGGACCGTTAGTCGATGAAAAAGGAGAATACACCAAAGACGAAGTACAAATGAGTAATGCCCTCAATACCTTCTTTGCATCAGTTTTTACAACAGAAGACCTCAGTGATATCCCTACACCATCGCCGATTCAGATTGATAATTCAGATGTTCTAAGCAATATCACCGTTACAGAGAGAGAAGTATTGAATTGTTTAGATAAACTCAAGGTAAATAAAACGCCAGGACCTGATACAATCTCGCCTAGAGTTCTAAAGGAAGCTAAGAATGAGCTCTCCAAACCACTGACATTACTATTCAATAAATCCTTGCAGTCTGGAACTATGCCTGATCAGTGGAAGCTAGCCAACGTAACACCGATATTCAAAAAAGGCAGCAAATCCCTACCCAGTAACTATCGTCCAATTAGCTTAACCTCAGTTGTATGTAAAATGCTAGAAACGGTCATACGAGACAGACTCGTAAATCACTTGGAGGAAAATAACATACTTAAAGATACTCAACACGGCTTTCGTAAAAAACGTTCCTGTTTAACAAACCTCTTAGACTTCTTCCACGATATCCTCAACCTCTACGATGAGAGTAAAGCTGTAGATATTATATACCTTGATTTTCAAAAGGCCTTTGACAAAGTTCCCCACAAACGTTTACTGCTAAAACTAAAAGCGCATGGAATACAAGACGGTGTGTTGAAATGGATAGAAAATTGGCTCAGCAACAGAAAGCAAAGGGTAGTCATAAATGGTAAGGCATCTAAATGGACCAATGTAAGTAGCGGGGTACCCCAGGGATCGGTACTAGGACCAATTCTCTTTCTAATTTACATCAACGACATAGATGAGGGTCTCACCTGCACAATCTCAAAATTTGCTGACGATACAAAAATTGCAAATAGCGTACTCTCAAAAGAACAAGTTGACGATATGCAACACAATCTAGATAAATTGTCATGTTGGGCCCAAATTTGGCAAATGAGTTTCAATGCGGATAAATGTAAAGTACTACATGTCGGATACCTAAATGAGAAAGCAAACTATTCGATGAATGGCACTCAGCTTAAGAATGTAAACAGAGAAACTGATCTGGGAGTAACAATATCGAGTAACCTAAAACCGAGTCAACAATGTTCAGAAGTTGTTAAGAAGGCAAACAAAATAATTGGCTTTATAGGCAGGTCATTTGAGCATAAATCCAAAGAAGTTATCCTAACCCTTTACAATTCCTTAGTCCGCCCTCTTCTGGAATACTGCGTTCAATCCTGGTGCCCTTATTACCAAAAAGATATAAACAAGCTAGAACGAGTTCAACGTAGAGTTACCAAAATGATACCTAGCCTAAAGAACAAACCATACGAAGAGCGTCTTAGAGAATTAAATCTATTTCCTTTAACCCAGCGCAGATTAAGAGGCGACTTAATTCAAGTGTTCAAAATCATCAAAGGCATCGACAATATGAACTGTAGTAAGTACTTCACTATCGACCAATCTAATTACACGCGGGGAACGGTTGCAAAATTATTGGTAAATCTTTTAACTCGCACGAATCTAAGAATTTCTTCTTCAATCGAGTTGTCAACTTGTGGAATGGGCTTCCCCGAGACGTTATAGACTGCAGCACCGTTGATTCATTTAAATTCCGCCTAGACAAATATCTCGCATCAAACCCGCGACTGACTGCGTTTGTAAATGAATAACTTTATCCTCCCCTCAGTTACTAACCCATATGTTCCCTACTAACTTCCTAGTCCTGCCACGTTAGTGGCAGGGCAGTAGTTCCCTTTCCAATGTTCCCTTACCCACTCTAAACCACTGTTTGGACACTTGATCCTCAGTGTTTTGGAGGACAAGCAACCTAGAAGGGTCACTAGATCTGTTGTTGCTTGATTTCCTTTGTACTCCTTTGTACTTTGTACTCCTCTTTTTTCACTCCCTCCTCCTCTTTCACTCCCTCCTCAGTTATTTTTTCCTCTTTCCCCTGCACCTATTCTTGGCAACTCCTCCTTCAACTACTCCCTCCGCGTTTTTTGTTTGGGCATGGAAAGTCATAATATAGCTTCCTACAGATCAACTGAACTGATGCTAAGATCGAAAGCCGTCATAAAAAGTAGCCGTGTGACTCTGGCTAAATACGTAGGTCCAAGAGGAGGAGGAGGAGGAGGAAGAGGGGGTGGAAGAGGAGGAGGGGGAGGGATTGGAATGAGGAGGAGGAGGAGGAGGAGGGAGTGGAAGAGGAGGAGGAGGGGAGGGGTGGAAGAGGAGGGAGGGGTGGAAGAGGAGGAGGGGGAGGGATTAGAATGAGGAGGAGGAGGAGGGGGGAGTGGAGGAGGAGGGAGTGGAAGGAGGAGGGAGTGGAAGAGGAGGAGGGAGTGGAAGAGGAGGAGGGTGGAAAAGGAGGAGGGAGTGGAAGAGGAGGAGGAGGGGAGGGATTGGAAAGAGGAGGGAGTGGAAGAGGAGGAGGAGGTAGAGGAAGATGAGGAGGAGGGAATGGAAGAGGAGGAGGAGGGATTGGAAGGAGGGGGAGGGAGTGGAAGGAGAAGGGAAGTGGATGGAAGAGGAGAAGGGGGAGGGATTGGAAGGAGGAGGGGGAGGGATTGGGAGGAGAAGGGGGAGTGGAGGTGGAGGAGGGGGGAGTAGAAGAGGAGGAGGAGGCCTGGCAGTGGAGGTGGAGGAGGAGGGGGTAGTGGAGTAGTAGGGGCACTATGACCAGGGCATGTGAAAGCTTATACCTGGTTCGACCCAAGAGGAATGTTTTTTGTGTAGCCCTCAGCCAGGTATCGTCCAAGGTGCTCCAGTAAAGACATTCATCACTATACACACACTCCAGTAAAGCCATTCATCACTATACACACACTCCAGTAAAGACATTCATCACTATACACACACTCCAGTAAACACATTCATCACTATACACACACTCCAGTAAACACATTCATCACTATACACACACTCCAGTAAACACATTCATCACTATACACACACTCCAGTAAACACATTCATCACTATACACACACTCCAGTAAAGCCATTCATCACTATACACACACTCCAGTAAAGCCATTCATCACTATACACACACTCCAGTAAACACATTCATCACTATACACACACTCCAGTAAACACATTCATCACTATACACACACTCCAGTAAAGACATTCATCACTATACACACACTCCAGTAAACACATTCATCACTATACACACACTCCAGTAAACACATTCATCACTATACACACACTCCAGTAAACACATTCATCACTATACACACACTCCAGTAAACACATTCATCACTATACACACACTCCAGTAAAGCCATTCATCACTATACACACACTCCAGTAAACACATTCATCACTATACACACACTCCAGTAAACACATTCATCACTATACACACACTCCAGTAAACACATTCATCACTATACACACACTCCAGTAAAGCCATTCATCACTATACACACACTTTCTTTGGGCGAAACGTGTCACATATTGATTGAATGAACAACTTGGTGATTCATTCCATTAGCCCTGTGCCTAGTTTATATCTAAATAATATGCTTCGGACGAAATGTTTCCTAAAAAGAAGGCCCGCATTGAATTACCCAAACAAGCAAATTTTTGATGAGGTCGAGCCGCATCAACAATTATATTGCATTTAGCAAAATCATGATAATTAAGACATCGTGTATACCAAATTCGCGAGAGTACAAATTCCTTTTTTTCAACTTTTGTCAAGTCATTTTCCGAGTTAAATCTGTATACGACGAATGTTGTCTCATTACATAATCTAAGACAATCTGGTTGCCGTCACCATTGCAAGAAAAACCCCGTTACCAGGGTAGAACAACAAAAATATGTGCGATTCTGGCCTCCCTATCATAGCAGTCCCAAGTGTGATGACCCCGGGAAGAAAGTCAATGTGTGTGTGTGTGTGTGGGGGGGGAATAGGCCCAGTGGAGAGATGGACGGAGAGGGAAAGTGGTCTGGGGGAAGGAGGTAGGAAGGAAGGATGGAAAGAGGAAGGAGGGGTGGAAGGAGGAAAGAGGAAGGAGGGGTGGAAGGAGGAAAGGATTGGTAGAAGGGGAAGGTTGGGGGGGGGGGGGGGGGGGGGAAGGTGGTCTGGGGGTAGGAGGGAGGAAGGAAGGATGGGTGGAAGGAAGGATGGGTGGAAGGAAGGATGGGTGGAAGGAAGGATGGGTGGAGAGGGAAAGTGGTGCTGTGGTGGACGGAAGGAAGGAACAGAGAGGGAAAGTGGTGTTGCAGTGGAAGAAAGGGAGAAAGGAGAGAAGGATGGGAGGACAGAAGGGAGAGGGGAAGTGGTGTTGTGGTGGAAGGAAGGAATTGAGGGGGGGGGGGGGAAGGGAGGGGGATCGGAGGAAGGAGTGGAGAGGGAAAGTGGATGTGGTGGAAGGGGGGAGGGATGATTTTACTAATTTTTCCTAGACGTCTTGTCGTCTATGCTCAAGAACACTTATCCATGCTACTAAGTCGGTTTGATGAAGTTAAAACGTGGGATGTTATTCTGATTGACTACGGTTCGAATCCTGGCTTAGGCCTAAACATTTATTCATGTAACTAACGCGTAAATGTGACATATACTGTATATATATATATATATATATATATATATATTTCGACTATGAGGAGACGTCAATGTTTAGCTTCAAATATTTATTCCTCTGAAATTCTTGCACTATTGTAAGAAACCAAATGAAGGCGTTGGCACAGCAAATATACCAGCATTAGCATATGCATGTGTTTAAGGGGCTGTTATGTTCAGCACCTCCTTCTCTTTCATGTTTAGCCCCATTAGTTTCCAGATTTTAAGATGTTCGTTTCATTAGTTTGGCGATTGTAAGATCTTTCGCTCCATTTTATGTCAATTATATGACCTTTCGTGCCACTAAGGTGTCGATTTTTACTGGCGAGCGAAAGCGAGCCCGCATGTTAGGAGGAACCAGCAAAATGTTCTACCGAAAAATGTACAAGTTTATCTCGAAAGGGGGTCTTGGGGGTATTGCTTCAAGCTTGATTTCAATTTACCAATCAACTCGGACCGATTCCTCTAAAAGTAATAGGGGAATCGTCTAATGGTAGTCATAATATAAGGGGTGACCCGACTACTCAACCAGTAGACCATTTCAACCAGTAGCTCTCAACCAGTACCAAATCAACCAATACGGTTAGGTTAGGTTAGTACTATATTTTGGCACTGGTTAGGTTGGTCTTGGTTATTTGGCATTGGTTGAGAAATGGTTGAAATGGTTTACTGGTTGAGATGTCCGGGAACCGAAAAAAGGCGTTATCCCATACTGAAAGGGATACGGTATAATTATTATTATTTTTTGTTTATTTTTGGCATGTAACATTCTAAACAAAACCTGAACATTATAATCTATTGAGTGTTGTATGACCGTGTGTGTGTGTGTGTGTGTGAGTGTTGTATGACCGTGTGACCGTGTGTGTGTGTGTTTGTGTATGAGTGCGTGTATATGTTGCATGACCCTGTATGCGTGTATGTGTTTGTGTGTGCGTGTATGTATATGTGTGTACGTACTGCCTGACCCTGTATGTATGTGTATATAACAACCTTGAGTCGCCTTGAGGGTGGTCACCGCTCTGATATTTACCGCCAGTCATTATGTAAACACGGTGGAGGGGGCGGGGGGGGGGTTGTCTCTTACACCGCCCCTCCCCTCTCTCTATCTATTTCTATATCTATCTATCTATCACACTCTCTCTCTTTATCACACTCACTCTCTCTCTCTATCTCTCACATTCACTCTCTCTCTCTCTATGACACTCACTTTCACTCTCCCTCTCTCTATCTATCACACTCTCTCCCTCTATCTCTCACATTCACTCTCTCTCTCTCTCTCTCTCTCTCTATGACACTCACTTTCACTCCCTCTCTCTATCTATCACAATCTCTCCCTCTCTCTCACTTTAACTCTCCCTCTCTATCTCCCCCCTCCATCTCTCCACTCCCCCTTTCTCTCTCTTTCTCTCTCCCTCTCTCTCAAGACTGGTTTATACGCTCAGTTTGCCGTTACTCACAGTGTTCAGGAGAGAGAGAGAGAGAGAGAGAGAGAGAGAGAGAGAGAGAGAGAGAGAGAGAGAGAGAGAGAGATTAATAATGTAATACTGAAGTGGCATAATACGTGTTGTGCCAAATAAGAAAATAATTACCCCCCTCCCACCCCCACCCCCCGACACACTTGTTCGGTATACCTGAACAACACCACTAATAGACACGTTCACAGATGTGGCTTTCGTGTTAGAGTCATGTGATGCGTGTCTTGAAATGAGGCACATATACTTGTTAATCTCACTCAGTCTTTCCCTCTGCCTATGACTTAAATTGCTTCAAACTCTGTGTGTCCAGGCATTTTGGCTTGAACGTCCCTTGATTTTGGCCTGTCATGTTAAAGTGGGTCCTCCCTTGGGTTTTCGGGTTTTGTTTGTTTGTTTTTTTGGTCTTTGGGGTTGTTGGGCTATTGTGTTTCCCGGGTTTTCTCCTTCCTTCCTTTTGGTTGGAGGCACTCGCTACAAGTCCACCACAGTCGACTTGTTCCCTCTCCCGTCACATAGAACAAACAAATTAAGGTATTTCTTTTCTACCAAACATCGTAGGCCAAACTTTTAAACCAAAAATTCTAGAACTCACAAACCGACTAGTATATCGAGAAAATATCTTACTACCACCCCAAACCAGTGATGTGTGAAAATTTACAACCCATTTTGGGAAGGGTCAACCAGGGAAAAGGTTTGGAAATTTACAACCCATTTTCTCTAACCCTTTTTGAGGTACAGTGGTTAAGGGTTACGATTTCTGGCCTACCTATTTGGAACAGGGTATATAGCCAGCCGGAGCTAACCTTCATCACAGGAATACCAACCTTGCGTGCAGACAATATGGGAGGGTCCTTCGGAGTGGTTGAGTGTGGAGGTTTTCACCTGACGCTTGTTTTTCTCGATAATCAAGGTTTCCGATAGTTGAAGTTTAAGAATAGATGTCTCCTCATAGTCTTAACCTATACTTGAGAGAGAGAGAGAGAGAGAGAGAGAGAGAGAGAGAGAGAGAGAGAGAGAGAGAGATATACGGAGAGAGAGAAGAGAGAGGAGAGATAGCAGGAGAGTAACGACCAGGTTTACAGATAGAGGAGATGAAGCTAGAGGAGAGAGAGAGAGAGAGAGAGATGGAGAAGAGAGAGATCGATGCATTGCATACTCAGAGAGAAGATGAGAGAGAGAGAGAAAGTAGAACAGAAAATGGTTGGGGTTAGGAGGCGCTAGATACATAGATAGATAGATTAACCAAGATGTAAAAAAAAAACACACACACAGGAAAAGTTAGTAATAGAGTAACCCGAAACGTGATGTGCCGATGATCAAAACTGACTCCCTGCGTGCTCGGTTTGTCTGATAACGCCATGTGTGTGTGTGTGTGTGTGTGTGTGTGTGTGTGTGTGTGTGTGTGTATGTGTGTGTGTGTGTGTGTGTTTTGTGTGGTGTGTTGCATGACCCTGTGTGTGTGTGTGTGTTTGCTTTGTGTATGTGTATTTGTTTGCGTGTGTGTGTGTGTGTGTGTGTGTGTGTATTGTGTGTGTTTTGTGTGTGTGTGTGTGTGTGTGTGTGTGTGTGTGTGTGTGTGTGTGTGTGTGTGCTGAGAGGTGTGTGTGTGTGTGTGTGTGTGTGTGTTTTTGTGCCTGTGTGTATGTGTAAGCGTGTGTTAGTTTAATTTCTAACATCGTGAGTCCTAAAGTATAAATTCCCTTGCATTAGATATAGAGAACAACATCCCCAAACATTACTCTCGCCTTCATCTATTGGGAACCTGTCGGGAATAGGTCTATCATATTCAATCTATAAAGGTGAAGTTGGAGGCATTTATTTATTTTCATTTATGGCTTATTTTATTTTCAATTTGTTTATTATTACTTTTAGTTCTCCGCGATTCTATTTATAAAGGTGAAGTTTGAGGCCTTGGTTTATTGTTCATTTTATTATCCATTTGTTAATCATTATTTTCAGCCTTCCAGGATTCAATATATAAAAGTGAGGTTTGAGGCATTTATTGTATTTATATATTGTTTATTTTCAAATTTGTTTATTGTTACGTTTAGTCCTCCAGGATTCAGTATATACTGTATACTGTAGGTGAAGTTTGAGGTATTCATTTATTTGTTATGTATTGCTTATTTTAATTTTCCAATGGTTTATTATCCATTTAGTCCTCCAGGATTCAATATATAAAGGTGAGGTTGAGGTGTTTTTATATTTTATTTATTTATATATTCAATTCGTATTTTGCAAATGCCTTTTCCCCAGCAAACACACAATGCCTGATTAAAATACAAATCCGTTTTTATGTGTTTTCCCCAGCAAACACACAATGACCCGATTAATATATATATATCACGGTGTAGGCTATGTAATCATAGTAGAGTAATAAAGATGATATCAGGTCGTTTGAAAGTCTCCCATTGTTCTCTATTAAGTTACACAAACTTTTAATATATACCGTATAGCGACCTCTTGCAGATGAATAGGATATTATCTTAAGTAATAGCTCACAACATATATAATTAACTGATATGACAACCTACATTATGACATCATCGGTGAATATATTATGATGATAGATTTAACCATATCAGTACCGGTGATGTATTTTATTTTCTGTTTTCAGCTAAATCTAGGTAATTTTAGGAAGCTTAAGAAATAGTAGTTGAAAGGATTCATGAATATAGTCTGTAAGCTCTAAATGGGTAAACGTCCTTCCTAAGCTGAATAAAATCGCTTAATAGTTGCCATAATATAACAACAAGGATGTTACCGGCACTCAGTGGGTTAACAAAGAATCCACAACATATATAATTACTTGATAATAGGACGACCCACATTATCATCATTAGTAGGCCAGCAATTATACCCCTTAACCTCGGTAACTCAACAAGGGCCAGAGCAAATTGGTTGTATATATATATATATATATGTATACAGTATATACACACAAACTCACACATACATACCCCCCCCCCCCCCACACACACACATAACCCTCACACACCTACTCATAAACCCCACGCCCCCTCACACACA
>CM064568.1:57177720-57195220 GCA_032716605.1 Paralithodes platypus
ACTCACTCACTCACTCTATTCTTGATTGAGTTAGTAGTGTAATGTTGTTGTTTTTGTATTATTTACTTTCATTTTCTATTGTATTCTGTATTATGATCTATCATATATCTTAATTTCTCTATCTATTTCTCTACTATATATCTATCTATATCTCTAACATTACTCGTGTGTGTATTTTGCCCGATAGAACCGAGATTGTTAAGGAGAAAACTGATCATTAGTGTAATGATTGTTCTTGACCTTTTAGAATTTAGATAGTAGTGTGGAGGATTTTATTACCGTACTTAGTTCAGTGTCTACGATTTTCTTTTATATTGTCGTATTTCTCTCTCTCTCTCTCTCTCTCTCTCTCTCTCTCTCTCTCTCTCTCTCTCTCTCTCTCTCTCTCTCTCTCTCTCATCTCAACTCTTTAAACCAATCACACATATTAAATAGTTCCATGTCATCTCAACCAGTAGACCATTTCAACCAGTAGCTTTCAACCAGTGCCAAATCAACCAAGACCAACCAAACCAGTACCCATTTATAGCCTATCTAACCTACCCGGTTGATTTGGTACTGGTTGAGAGCTACTGGTTGAAATAGTCTCCTGGTTGAGTTGTCCGGTCACCATATTAAATCCCTCAATCATCTCTCATTCCCAAAACTTTCTCTGGTAAATTAAATATTAAGGTACTCTCCAACCATAACTCTAGCATCCCCCTGGGTCCGTGCCTGATACAAACGTTCTCTGGACACTGATTACAGCATCTTAAGGTTCGTACAGTACGTTTTCTCCCGGGTACTGTACACACTTACCAAGACGTGATCCTGGTACTATAATAGTGCTGGGAATGACTGATGGATTTACTACACTCCTCCACACTTAAAGAGGACTCCAGAGAAAGTCGATTCCTCACAATAACTTCCTTGTTTATTATTTTCATGATGATAGCTCGAAGATCAATATTTAAATCTATGCGCGGGAGAGAGAGAGAGCGCGAGAGTTAGGGAGAGAGAGAGAGCGGAGATACTGACTGTGACTTGATTTTCTTTGCCCCGTAGAACATACACATGAAATCATAATACACAATCGAGAGAGAGAGAGAGAGAGCGAGATTGAATTGAGAGCACTTTTTTTTAGCAGTAGAACATACCGCATTAGTCAAAATTACCACAGGAGAGGAGAGAGAGAGAGAGAGAGAGAGGATGAGAGAGAGAGGCGAGGAGTGGGGATGCGAAGGATAGAGAGAGAGAGCAGAGGGAGGAGAGAGATGAGAGCGAGAGAGAGAGCGAGAGTAGACATAGTACAAGTAAACCCCACCACCCCCCACACTACAAACTCAAATGTCAGCAACAAACAATTAAAGGAATGATTAGTTTCTCTCCTTAACCATCTCGACTCCACCTGGTAATGTAAACACAGAGGACTAATGTCAGAGATATATTTACAGTTAAATAGATAGATAAGATTGATATATTAGACAGATTTGGTTAGATTTAGATAGATAAATAGATAGATAGATAATGTATACAATAACACAGAAAACAGTAGACAAAGGAACACAGTAATAACATCCGCCACACTCCACTACTAACTCAAAGGTCAAGCAACAACAATTAAGGGAATGATCCGTTTTCTCCTTAACAATCTCTGCCCTACCTGGCTAAGGAACACAGAGGAGTAGTGTCAGATATATATATATATATATATATATATATATATATATATATATATATATATATATATATATATATATATATATATATATATATATATACCTGTATATATACAGATACATATAAATAGATAAGATAGATATATTAGACAGATTTGGCTAGATTTAGATAGATAGATAGATAGATAATGTATAAAATAACACATCAAACTGCAAACCAATGGAACACAAAAAACCCACACCCCATTACTAACTCAAAGGTTTATAAAGGAATGATCAGTTTTCTCCTTAACCATCTCAGCTCCACCTGGCTACCCTTCCCTACCCACCCGGAATGTACAGTCACTCACAAAAGGTCGTGGACCTCACCTTTTTTTAACCCCTTCAGCATCATGACGCCTCTTTACCTTCGATTCTGGCTACAAGTAGACAGTTTTAAGCAGTTTAAGAAGCACCTATGTTATTCAGAGGCTTATTGAAAATTATATATACCCTTATAAATCGTAGAGGTAGGTTATAAGCTAAAGAAAGTCGTGTAATAGTAACCAGAATACGATTAAAATTGCGTCATAGAGTAAAGGGATAAATAATGCAAGTATATCTCTGGAAACGAGCTTATGCATATAATTTGTTGTGCATCAACTACAAAACTATACTGTATATACTAGGCCTATTTATTGAAAAACAAGTTCCACCCAAAAATCGATCCAGAGAGTTATTATTGGCTTGCATACATAAATCAATCCAGAGAGTTATTATTGGCTTGCATACATAAATCAATCCAGAGAGTTATTATTGGCTTGCATACATAAATCAATCCAGAGTTATTATTGGCTTGCATACATAAATCAATCCAGAGAGTTATTATTGGCTTGCATACATAAATCAATCCAGAGAGTTATTATTGGCTTGCATACATAAATCAATCCAGAGAGTTATTATTGGCTTGCATACATAAATACATAAGGGGTGGGGGGGATTTGTTTAAGTACGTGCCTGTACAGTCGTGAACACTATACTCTGTACAGTCGTGAACACTATACTCTGCTTCTTTCCAGCTGACCGTAAATTGATATGTCTTCAGCTTGATTACTCCGCTATTATGCAGATTTTGTAGCAACATTTGTAGTTAATTATGCAAACTTGGCACTAATTATGAAGAAGAGCCATGGTAGTTTCATATTTTCCCGTTAGTTATCGAGAAATCAATTGCTAAGGGATTCAATTGCTAAGGGATTCAATTGCTAAGGGATTCAATTGCTAAGGGATTCAATTGCTAAGGGATTCAATTGCTAAGGGATTCAATTGCTAAGGGATTCAATTGCTAAGGGATTCAATTGCTAAGGGATTCAATTGCTAAGGGATTCAATTGCTAAGGGATTCAATTGCTAAGGGATTCAATTGCTAAGGGATTCAATTGCTAAGGGATTCAATTTACCGTCAGCTGAAATGAAACCGAGTATAGTATTGTTACGCCTATTGGTATATCTAACAGTTAACCCTTTTATTATCATGGCGTCTTTTCCATTTCATATTTACTAACACTGAACTCTCAGAAATTGTAGGCATGAAAAGGGTAAATAAAGTGTCCATAATAACATATCCTCTAAATATATATTAGTAAACTTCATAAAACCATATAATATAAGGATGGAAAGGTAAATCACCATCAATATAGCAAATTATCTTGTATACCCTTTTCATACTCATCAGACAAAGGTAGATTGGTAGTAATAAACCCATGTAATATAAGAATAGAAAGGAAAATCACCATCAATATATCCAATGATCTTATATACCTTTAGCATACCCATTTTATGCCGCTATAAAGGTATATCGGTAGTAATAAACCCATCTGATACAAGGATAGAAAGGTAAATCACCATCAATATACCCAATGCATTTATTTATCTTTATTAGGCCTATACCCTTTTTATAGACGATTTTACTTTGTTTTTGGAAGGCCCCTAGTTTCCCCTTGACCACCACTACCACCACACCCTCTCTTTAAACCTACTGTATTTCTAAACCCTTAACCCTTTCCATCCCTTAACCAACCATTCCTTATTGGTTAACGAGTAAATTATTTCCCTTCCCTTCACCACCACAACCTTCGCCTAACACACACACACACACACACACACACACACACACACACATACACAGTACACACATATTCAGTCTCACTCTCTCTCCGCAGCAATGACAGGAATTTAGAGTTGATAAAACTCTGCACTAATCTATGCAACAACTTTTCACATAAAATTGTACTTTGAACTAAATTTCCATCCATATACTCACTCACTCTCACTCTCACTCTCTCTCTCTCTCTCTCTCTCTCCTCCCCCCCCCCCCCAATCTAAACCACTGTTTGGACACTTGATCCTCAGTGTTTTGGAGGACAAGCAGCCTAGAAGGGTCACTAGACCTGTTGTTGCTCGATTTCCTTTGTACTCCTTTGTACTCTCTCTCTCTCTCTCTCTCTCTCTCTCTCTCTCTCTCTCTCTCTCTCTCTCTCTCTCTCTCTCTCTCTCTCTCTCTCTCTCTCTCTCTCTCTCTCTCTCTCTCTCTCTCTCTAAATGGTTGTAGGACACTGGCAGGCTTTCCCTTTCACCGGAAATATTGACTCTTAAAACCATTACCCCGACTCACCAGTAACCAATGTCCGGGACCTTGGGTAAAATTATTATACTTTCTGGAAACAGATTACAAAGGGGCTGGATTGTTTTTTGTATATATTGTACTGTGTTTCTTCTTCTTCTTCAATTACCACTTTCATCCACATCAATTGATTAACATCAATATCTTGGATGAAAGGTGACCTACTGAAGCGTTGCATGCTTTGGACGTGCCTGTGTTTGTATGTATGTGTGGGTCTGTCTCTGTGTACGTGTGTGTGTGTGGGTGTGTGTATGTATATGTGTGCGTGTATGTATGGGTGTCTCTGTGTATGTACAGTATGTGTGTGTTTATGTTGGTTAGGTAGACAGTAACCATATCTTTCTACTATGAAAAGGACAGGTATGCCTCAAAGCCTTAATACTAAAAACTGTGGAGAGATGACACATACACACACGGAAAGTTAAATGACGCACACATACGCCACTCTCTCTCTCTCTCTCTCTCTCTCTCTCTCTCTCTCTCTCTCTCTCACGGACATGCCCTAGAGCTTCCCTATAACGTACAGCCACCGACCAGATATAACACAAGGTCGCCGATACCAGGGAAAGTGAAATGACACACACACACACACACACACACACACACACACACACACACACACACACACACACACACACACACACACACACACTATTCCCTCATTTAATCTCTCCCAAGGATTTAACTCCCATTATTAGCCTCACCTGACCCTACCAGAACAGTTTTTGTATGTATGTATGTTTGTAGCATACGTGAGCGTTTATGTATACGGGCATGTGCACACTTACTGCATGTTCTTATGTTCTTATATATGTATGTATATATATATGCGTATTTATGTGTGTACGTATGCGTATATATGTATGTTCTGTATATATATGAGTAAAATAAATGTGTACTGTATATGCACTGTAAATCACTTACTCTCATGGTTAATTTATGATAATTTGTATTTTGCACTAGCATAATTATTGTATTAATTTCTTGTTTTAATGTAAAGTATATTATACTCACCCATTGTAAACTGAGCTTACATTTTCATATCTGTATATCTCATGTTAATCCACTAATTGTAAAATGTGTATTTTCCGCTCATGAGGCTGCCATTCTTTAATAAACCGTTTATTATTATTATTATTATTATTATTATTACTCACACACCCACACACCCACACACAGGCGCACGCTCTCTCTCTCTCTCTCTCTCTCTCTCTCTCTCTCTCTCTCTCTCTCTCTCGATAGTAACTCAATAGATACGTTTAACAAGATTGGACGATCATCTGATGGAAATTGGATTAATGTGAATTAAAACATTTAATATCAGTAGGTATGTAAGTGTAAATTCCCTTTCAGACTAATTTAAAACATTTAATATCAGTAGGTGTGTAAGTGTAAATTCCCTTTCAGACTAATTTCTTTCTATTGTGTGTAAAAACTGTCTTTGTGGTAATATCCTGACCCATTAGGTTTTACTTCATCCTATTTTCCAGTGCGGTGGGAGACGGAGGGTGAGGAGAGAGCCTTCTACTTTACTTTCCTATTCTACTATCAATTGTCCCTGCCTCTAGTACTATTATGCCCGGATCACCTAGTAGGACCCGTAAGGTTTGTGTGGTCCGAGTATCAGTGTAACGTCGTAACTCTCTCTCTCTCTCTCCCCCAGGACACCACTAAACTATCCACTCGGTAGCGACTAAGATATGACACACCACAACCGATCCTGTTGAAAGTGAAATGACGCACACACACACAATCACACAGTCACACACACACACACAATCACACAGTCACACACACACACACACACAACTTCCGGTGAGCTGCGGGAATGATAAAGGGTTGGACTGCAGGGAAGGTAGGAAGAACGGTAGAAGAACGGTAGAAGAACGGTAGAAGAGAAGGAAAACAGACAACGATAGGAAATAATAGAAAACAAAATAAATACAAATAGATAACAAAAACAACTTAAAAACAAATAAACTACCTTCGATCTAGTTTCCGATTCCAATGCGAAAGAGCCTCTAAACAGTAAAATACATACCGGTATACATATACATATAAAATACATACCGGTATACATATACATATAAAATACATACCGGTATACATATACATATAAAATACATACCGGTATACATATACATATAAAATACATACCGGTATACATATACATATAAAATACATACCAGTACCGTACATATAAAATACATACCAGTACCGTACATATAAAATACATACCAGTACCGTACATATAAAATACATACAGGTATACATATACATATAAAATACATACCAGTATACATATACATATAAAGTACATACTGTACAGGTATACATATACATATAAAATACATACCGGTATACATATACATATAAAATACATACCGGTATACATATACATATAAAATACATACCGGTATACATATACATATAAAATACATACCGGTATACATATACATATAAAATACATACCGGTATACATATACATATAAAATACATACCGGTATACATATACATATAAAATACATACCGGTATACATATACATATAAAATACATATCGGTATACATATACATATAAAATACATATCGGTATACATATACATATAACATGCCGGAAAATGCGTTCGTGTGATGTTTTTTGGATTCGTGTACGTTATATAGTACTAGGACTGTGTATCATCAAATACTTCTGTTGTACGTCATCTAGTACTTCTCTTACGTCATCAAATACTTCTGTTGTACGTCACCTAGTACGGCCATGTCATCCAGTACTTTTGTTGTATGTCATCCAGTACTTCTGTTTCTCGTCCTCCAGTACTGCTATGTCATCTAGTACTTTCTATTTCCACAAGTACTTTTTTGTTTACCCATTCAGTACCGGTGACATCCTTTACGTTATATTCTGGAAACTCTTGGATTATTTGATCCAACTTCGGAAGGACGTCTACCAGTTAAAAGGCTACAGACTGTCTCAACCCTTTTGGCTACCATCTATCCTTACTAGGCTTCATAAATAGTCTAAATAAAGCTGGAATAAAAAACAAATGCGTTACCGGTACTGAAAGGGTTAAAATAGATGAAGTGTAGGGGATATAGGTTGTAGACAGGTGAAGTGTAGGGGATATAGGTTGTAGACAGGTGAAGTTCAGACTGCAGGCAAGAACTATAGTGTATTCAAGCTAACCTGGCAGAAATTGGTAACGTTGCCTTTCTATACTTCCTATACTGCCTTTCTAAACTGTTCATGTGCTGTCATCTTTACTTAATATTGTCCATACTAATATATAGAAAGGCAACGTTACCAATTTCTGCCAGGTTAGCTTGAATACACTATAATAGGGATGTAGGGAATAAGGGATCTGCCTCGTGGGGGCCAGCATTTGCAGATTTCCCTTTGTCTTATGTTCTTATGTTCAATTTCAACTAGTATGACTACATTGATAACTCTGGAACTCTCTCAACCAATCTATCTTTCCCTCATCCTACTACTTAAACTGATTGAAACTCCGTATGTCTAGACATTTTGACATTAACGTACCCTGAATTTGGCTCTGTCACTCTTTCAATCTTTGGGGGAGACTCGTTATAGGCCCCCCCCCCCCCCCCCCCCCCGAGCAAGGTGGGAGAGACTTCGTTTCCTTGGGACTTATAATTATATGAGCACACACACACACACACACACACACACGAGCGGGTCGCTGTGGTTACGCGGTTTAAGGTGCTGTACTGTGGTCTCGCGCTGACCGCAGAGCAAGGGTTCGAATCCACCAGAATCCTAAAGTTTTTTTCGGCCATAGCGACGGAGATAATTGTATCGTGGTTCCTCCCTAACCAAGCTGGTATCAGCCTGTGTTAGCCTACACGTCTTCTCACCAATACAAAGTGCATCTGCGTATGTACTTGGTTGGAAGCCAGGCACCTCACGGCCGCCAAAGGTCACATGTGAACTCGTAGTTAAGGTAGAATAAGTATTGTACTGTACCTAGGTTTAAGATAAACTCTGTAGATTTTCAGCCTCAGGGCTGCAATGAACAATAAACCGACAATTATCATCATGTATTATTATTACACACACACACACACAGTGTTTCCCTAGGACTGTAAGGTAATTATATAAGAGCAGACCACACACAATACCTGGGGCAACCATCACAGTACAGTTACCCACTTAACCTATGTCATAACTCTATTGTTATGCACTCACTAGAATTACCTACCATACTTAAAATTACCACTATAATATGTATAATTTGTTATTCATACCAATTAATGCATTTGTCAGTAGCTGTATACATGAGGTCCTAAGGGTCACATGTACCAGTAATGTTTGTTAGTGACTGTACAGCCACATATAGTTAGTCCTAAGGGTTTCTGTGTACTAGTAATGAGTATAGGTACTGTAGGTTTACCTTTTACCCTTTACCGCAACCAACACCCACAGATTACAACAGCTATAATACGGTAGCTATAAGTGTGTGTGTACTTACTCTAGTTGTATTGCGGGAGTGAGCATGCTCGTTATTTCCCGCCTCCTATATGTGTAGGTGTTATATGTATCGTTGGAATGGCTGTGGATGTGTGTGTAGTCTGTATTTTTTAGCCAATTGGCGACATCGGAAACGTGTGTGTGTGTGTGTGTGGTATCTGTGGTGGTATATGTATGTTACTATCACGTTTCCTCGCCACACCTCAAGTGTTGCTAAGGACCCGTGGCTATTGAAGCGCAATCTAGGTGTTAAGGGGAGATGGGTCGTTCTTCTGGTCCCCCTTCTTCCTTATGCTTAGCCCCATTAGTATTCAGATTTTAAGACGTTCGGCCCATTCACAAAATCACCGAATGGATACAATCTGCATGCGTGTAAGTATGTATGTACGTTTGTGTCCGTGTGTACTCGGACTTTCTCCATTTGATCGTTGACTAACAAACCATAACTGTTGACCGACCATTTCCTTTCAGCTCTACCGGAACACAGAATTAGTCAGCCTTACCGATCATTCTCAAAGCGATTTAACGCTGTTTGGTCCGAGGGAGTGTCATTTTGGACCTCCCTGTTTCGCCCCATTAGTTTGGAGATTTTAAGACGTTTAACGGAGGTCTTGGGAGGAAACTAATTATAATAGATAAATAAATCAATAACGAAAGAAATAGTAATAAATACAAATCTGCCCCTAAAAGTGAGTTAAAGAGACCCACCAACTTGTTTGGTACTAAATATCTTCACAGGATCATGGGCTATCGCTGGCATGACTACATCTCAAACCAGCGACTACCCCATACAAGATATATTAGTTGTATGGTCCGTCAACACCAACTTGTGCTTTATGGGCAAGTGGTTCACCTCCCTGATGGTGACCATGATCACCAGATGGTCTCCTACAGAGGACAACCCTGAGTGGAGGAGGCCTTGGGAAGACCACTGAACTCATGGCAAGGCAATTCCACCAATCATGAGATAGGATACTTGATATGGACCAGGCAGATACCTGCAAACTCGCCCAGGAGGTGGAGTCGGAGGGTAAGTGCGGCTACTCGCTGTCATGGCGTATGCCCCCATTGATTGATTGTATCATATTTGTGCTTCCCAAAGTTGTTCAGCAATTTCTGACCATAACTGTAGGCTACATATTAGGCACTAAGGAGACTTAAAGGGGAAATTGTCAGTTAAGGGATATTTTTGTTTGAGCCTCCTTCTCTCTCCATTAGTTTTGATATTTTAAGATGTTCGCCCCATTAGTTTGGCGATTTTAAGACTTTTCACCCAATTTCTGTCAATTTTAAGACCTTTCGTGCCATTTAGGTGTCGATCTTTTCCTGGCGAGCGACAGCGAGCCTGTAATATAGGAGGAACCAGCCTTTGGCCGGAACATTTTTCTACCAAATTTTTTACAAATATATATCGAAAGGGGGTCTTGAGGGTATTTCTTTAAAGCTTGATGGGGGTCTAGGAAGCAAACTAAAAATTGCCCCTTAGGCACATTTTTTAATCAAGGGAACATAAGGAACATAAGAAAACTGGTCTGCAGAAAGCCGATTGGCCCACACACGGCATATCCCTTTCACACCCAACCCATCTCGTCTATGTGCCTATCTAATTTTATCTTGAAGCTGTCTATAGTTCTTGATCTTACTATAGCAAATCAAAGGATTACATTATCTCAGGTTATCCTTAACCTCCACCCCCACAATATATATATATATATATACTGTAAATAACACACAAAGTATTACAACCCCCTTGCCCCCTCAACACACACAACAAACACACACAAACATATCCATCCTAACCTGATCTAAAATAGCTTAATACCCTCCCCAAATAGCTTAATACCCTCCCCAAATAGCTTAATACCCTCCCCAAATAGCTTAATACCCTCCCCAAATAGCTTAATACCCTCCCCAAATAGCTTAATACCCTCCCCAAATAGCTTAAAAACCTTCCCCAAATAGCTTAATACCCTCCCCAAATAGCTTAATACCCTCCCCAAATAGCTTAATACCCTCCCCAAATAGCTTAATACCCTCCCCAAATAGCTTAATACCCTCCCCGAATAGAATATACTGTAGAGCCGTGGCCACCGTACCAATAAGTAAACACCAAGTACCTCCCCACTCTATGAAGCAGAGTGGCGCAGTGGAAGCGTGCTGGGCCCATAACCCAGAGGTCCGTAGATCGAAACTACGCTCTGCTAAGATATATTTTTGGTGAGGTCTGGTCATTTTGTTGGTAGCATGGTCTATCTATCTATCTATCTATATTGTTGGTAGCATGGTCTATCTATCTATCTATCTATCTATATGCTCAGGCCCAATCCACACTTGTCCTATTTTTTTATTTTTATTTTCCTCTATTTTATTATTATTTTTATTATTTTTGTTTTTTCTTGGGGGTGGCCGACTCAAGACAGAGCAAGAACAGGAAACACAAAACACAAGTATGGTACCCTGTTCCAAATAGGTAGTCCAGACATCGTGAACCCTAACCTCCTCAACTCAAAAAGGGCCAGAGCAAATGGGATGTATATTTCCACCCATATACCCTGTCTCACTCTTCCCAAATGGTACTTGGGCAGGTACTTGCTTTATTTGGACCCCTTCTCCCTCATGTTTAGCCCCATTAGTTTTGAGATTTTAAGCCGTCCAGCCCATTATTTTGGCGATTTTAACACCTTTCGCCCCACTTCGTTGTCAAATTTAAGACCTTTCGTGCAATTTAGGTGTTGATTTTTCCCTGGCGAGCGATAGCGACCCTGTAATTTTAGAAGGTCCCAGCCATTCGGCCGGAAATTTTTCTACCGAAAAATTTACACATTTATCTTGAAGGGGGGTCTAGGGGGATTTTTGTTTAAGCTTCATGGAGGTCCGGGGAAGAAAGTACAAAACAAAATAAAAAGATAAACAAATTAGCAAATAAATAGCCGCCCCCCCCCCCCCCCCTCCCCCCTTAAGCACATCCTGCACTTACCATATGTGGCACCAGGGAGATACTTTAAACACTTCATTGCTCACACTTCAATTATCGTTATCTCTTTAGTAGCCTTTCCAGTAGCTCATTTGCATACCTAACTATTGGTCCGGGCACTGCAAGACTACCCTCAAGCAAACCTCCTTAACCCCTTCTGTACCGGCGACGTCTTTTGTATTATCTTCTAACTGTATTTAGACTAGTTTGTGCAGTTTAAAAAGGATCTGAGGTATTAAGGAGGGTTAAGTGAGATCGTTCGAAGCCTGTCAATTGCTGAAGGCCCGTTTTAAAGTGAACAAAATCGTCTAATAGTAGCCAGAATAAATTAAAAGGACGGCGCCGGTACAGTGGGGTATAAACACTTCATTTCTCACCCTTCCATTATCGTGAGCTCTTCAGCATTGCAAGTAGCTCATTTGCATACCCCTAACTGTTGGTCCGGGCACTGCAAGACCCTAAAGCACACCGACTGTAGGGGGGATGGGTCGTTTTTCTGCCCCCCCCCCCCCCCCCCCCCCCCACCCCACCCCTTCTCCCTCATGTTTAGCCATTTTAGATCTGAGATTTTAAGACGCTTGCCACATTAGTTTAGCGATTGTAAGGCATATTTGTCAATATTTACACTTTCCGTGTCATTTAGGTGTCGATTTGTTCCTGGAGAGCAATATGCGAGCCTGCAATTACTCTTTCTCCTACTATTTTGAGGCTTTTTCACATTGGAATCGGAAACTAGATCGAAGGTACTGTAGATTAGGTTAGGAGTTTAATTCTAATGGAACTTAAATTCTGAAATTGCCAGACTATTATTGCCCGTCAAAAATGGCTAACAAATCGCTCGTCTAACACCACCTTCATACTCACTATCCAAAAATCGCGAAATTCTCAAACTGACATAAACATTCTCAATATTGTGTGTGGAGTTTTCTTCAATTGCTTTTAGCATTAAACCCTTGGGTATATCAAAGAGCGGAGAACCTTGTGACTAAAGTTGTTTTACATTTTTATATCATGAGAGCATTCTTAATCTAAATACAATTGTTTAATGTGTGCCAGACAAAATGAAAAGACGATCATAATCTACAGTGACTGTACACAAACTTTTCTTAACAATATATATATATATATATATATATACCCGGTATATATATATACAGTATACATATATACAGTATCAATCAATCTATTCATCTCTCTATCTCTCCACCCCTCTCTCTCTCTCTCTCTCTCTCTCTCTCTCTCTCTCTCTCTCTCTCTCTCTCTCTCTCGCGTATTGCTGATTCATCCTTACAACCCGAAAGCATCGAAATATTGAAACTAACGCAAACATTCTCAATAGTTTTGTGTGCAGTTTTTCCTCGCATTGGTTTGAGTATAAACGCTTGGGGTGTATCTATTAAGGGGGGGGGGGGGGGGGGGGGGGTGAGTGGAGAAGTTTAATAGAAGGGAGAGGGAGAAGAACAAAATGGGGTGAGGAAGATGAAAGTAATACATGGGGGGAGGGGAGGCGGAGTGGAGAAGTAAAAAAGGGGGGGAGGGGGAGAAGTAAAAATAAAGGAGGGGGAGAAGTTAAACAAAAGTTATAAAAAGCGGGATGGAAAAGCAAAACAAACAGTGGGAATAAAGAAGCACACAAATATTGGAAAGAGAAAAAGATCGAGACATAGAAAGAGAGTGGAGAGAGAGAGAGAGAGAGAGAGAGAGAGAGATAAAATATATATAAAAAGATCGAGACAGAAAGAGAGTGAAGGGATGGAGAGAGAGAGAGAGAGAGAGAGAGAGAGAGAGAGAGAGAGAGAGAGAGAGAGAGAGAGAGAGAGAGAGAGAGACATCAAATATATAAAAAGATCGAGACATAGAAAGAGAGAAAAGGGATGGAGATAGAGAAAGAGAAAGGTTGTATTGAAGCATAATGGCCATATGAATTGGTTAGACTCAGGTGCATGAGAGTTACAGGCAGTTTACAAGGCAACGTTACTATCTCCAAGACCTTGCGTCCGGTCCAGGGAGATACTATAGTCCATTCATTATAAGT
Organism: Paralithodes platypus; assembly: GCA_032716605.1. Classification (NCBI taxonomy): domain Eukaryota; kingdom Metazoa; phylum Arthropoda; class Malacostraca; order Decapoda; family Lithodidae; genus Paralithodes; species Paralithodes platypus. The sequence goes on from CM064568.1 coordinate 57,191,536, forward strand.
AGGCCAGAAATCCTGATCCCTAACCATCGTAACCCAAAAGAGACTAGACAAAATGGAATGTGCATATCCACACCGAATCCCTGGCTGACTCTTCCCAAATGTCAGAAATATTAGTTTACTTACTCTAATTATAGAAATTAGTGTTCAGGATTATTGGCCTAATTATAATGAAAAGATACTATGGGCGATTTAGTCTTATCGCAAAATATACATAATACGAATAATTATTTTCTTAAACGGTACGACTGAAGATATAGTACAGCTTCTGGGAGAAGTTTGTTCCAGGTAGAACAGAAATTATATGTAAACAAAAAATCCACATAATGTATTAATACTAAATCTCCTCGGCTTCAACTTCCAGTCCTGGATGCATGTAGTATTCCCAATGAGGATAAAACATGTGGTTATAATCCAAGTAGTCAAATCCATACAGAATCTTAAAGACTCCAATAAGTTGACCTCGTAATCACACGTGTCAGAGAGAGAGAGAGAGAGAGAGAGAGAGAGAGAGAGAGAGAGAGAGAGAGAGAGAGAGAAACTAGAGAGAGAACGAGAGAGCAAGAACGAGAGAGAGAGAGAGAGAGAGAGAGAGAGAGAGAGAGAGAGAGAGAGAGAGAACGAGAGAGAGCAAGAACGAGAGAGAGAACGAGAGAGAGAGAGAGAGAACGAGAGAGAGCAAGAGCGAGACGAAACTGAGAGGAAGGGGAGAGTAGTAAAGAAGGAAAGAAGGAGAGACAAAAAGAAAGAGGAAAGATTAAAACAGGGAGGGGAAGAAGGAAGTGAGAAGACAAAGGAGTAAGCAGAATAGGAGCGTTAGGATAGGTTAAGGAGGCACAGTAGAGGAAGTGAGAAGACAAAGGAGTAAGCAGAATAGGAGCGTTAGGATAGGTTAAGGAGGCACAGTAGAGGAAGTGAGAAGACAAAGGAGTAAGCAGAATAGGAGCGTTAGGATAGGTTAAGGAGGCACAGTAGAAGTGAGAAGACAAAGGAGTAAGCAGAATAGGAGCGTTAGGATAGGTTAAGGAGGCACAGTAGAGGAAGTGAGAAGACAAAGGAGTAAGCAGAATAGGAGCGTTAGGATAGGTTAAGGAGGCACAGTAGAGGAAGTGAGAAGACAAAGGAGTAAGCAGAATAGGAGCGTTAGGATAGGTTAAGGAGGCACAGTAGAGGAAGTGAGAAGACAAAGGAGTAAGCAGAATAGGAGCGTTAGGATAGGTTAAGGAGGCACAGTAGAAAGGGAAAGGAAGGAATGTCTTAGTTAAGTGAGCTGTAATGTCTGTGTAATTATTAGGTAAATGTGGTAGCCTAGAGGGAGTTATTATATCTTGTTTACTGTGTGTGTGTGTGTGTGTAGTACTAATGTCAGTGTTAGGTAAATGTGGTAGCTAGAGGGAGTTATTATGTGTGTGTGTGTCTGTTTTACTAATGTCTGTGCTCGCTCTCGCGCTCTCTCTCTCTCTCTCTCTCTCTCTCTCTCTCTCTCTCTCTCTCTCTCTCTCTCTCTCTCTCAGTAATCTACACACTCCCACCCACCCTCACACACACACACTCAGTAACCCTCCCCCACACACACACACATACACACAGTAACACACACACACACACCCACACACACATACACCGACTGGAGAAAGCTGAACTAATGGTTACAAAGGCAAGGCAGGCGCACACACACGCAGTAAGCATAAACCAAACAATACAAACAAACAAAACAATACGCAACCATACCAGGATGTAGAAAAATACAAATATATATAGACTAACAAGTAAACCCATTGCTTTGGAGTTTAGTAATAGGAGTAAACAATGCAACAGATAAACAATGCAACAGATAAACAATGCAACAGATAAACAAAGCAAACAAACTCAAAACATGATGCAAACAAACCAAATAACCGGCACACAAATACACTTTAACTATTTTTGCTAGAAGTTAATAATGGGATTAAACAATGTGAGATATAAACTAAGCAAACACAACAAAAACACAACAACACGCAAACAAAACAAGATGCACACCAATACACACATTTATAGAAAGTCACAAGCAAAACAGAAAATACATAAATCAGCGAACCTGTTTTTGTTTTTTGTTTTTTTCATGAGTTTTGTAATATGAGTAAATAATGCAAAAGCTAAGGGGAGGGTTTTAGTTTGTTCCCTATATTTCCATCAAGCTTACGATTACACCCCCTAGACCCCCTTTCAAGATAAATTTGTACATTTTTCGGTAGAAAAATGTCCCGGCTGAAGGCCGGTTCCTCTTAAATTACTGGCTCGCTATCGCTCGCCAGGAAAAAATCGACACCTAATTGGCACGAAAGGTCTTAAAATTGACAGAAATGGGGCGAAAGGTCTTAAAATCGCCAAACTAGTGGGGCAAAAGTCTTAAAATCTCATAAGCAATGGGACTAAACATGAGGGAGAAAGGGGTCCAGAAAAAAATCCCTCAAGTCGAGACCTCCCCTTAAACTGAACACAATCTTTTAATAGTAGCCAGAATAAAGTTGAAAGGACGCCGTCGGTTTACAGGACGCCGTCGGTTTACAGGACGCCGTCGGTTTACAGGACGCCGTCGGTTTACTTATTACTTTACTTATACTTCTCTATTTAAATAATAAATAATTAAATCGAATTACAATGGTGTGTCTCTCATTTTATAGTAGGGGTTATTGAGTCATACAGATTAGAGCAATATATATACTGTATATCTGTATTCCATGTTCATACACCTGGCTACGTGTGTCTGTGAGAGAGAGAGAGAGAGAGAGAGAGAGAGAGAGAGAGAGAGAGAGAGAGAGAGAGTCTACATTATAATTAATTATAGATTATAATTATTTGTGGTACGCACCGAATAATTTCATTACTTGAGAAAACAGTGATGATAAAAAAAATAATGACGATTTCAATTTCAATATACTGAGAATGAAATGTGTCTCTCAATCATTCTCCGCTAATGAGTACAAATAGACTACAATGACAGGATTTAATTAATGTTTTTTAAGGGGTTAGTTTTTTTGTGTGGACCGATTTCTCTCTAAAGTTGAGCCCCATTAGTTTTAAAATTTCAAGAAGATCGCCCCATTAGTTTGGTTAGTAAGACCTTTCGCCATATTTATTTGTCAATTTTCAGACCTTTTGTGCCACGCGAGCGAGAGCGAGCCTGCAATTTACGAAGAATTGGCCTTTGGCTGGAGCATTTTTCTTGCAAAAACACAAAATGCATAAATTTACCTCTTGAGGGTATTTTTAAAAGGGAGGAAACTAATAAAAAACAAAATAATAATAATAATACAAATACAAAAATCTCCCTTTGCCACGTGACTTTATTATGGAAGTAAACATAGTGTGGTGAACTTGGTGTTTTTATATCCTCCCTATAGACGTTCACCAAGCTTTAAAATGATATATATTTGCAATTGTAATCTGGCATCTACAAAATTTAAGTTGTACCAATAATTACTTACCTACCTAACCTAATCTAATTTAAGTTGTACCAATAATCACTTACCTACCTAACCTAATCTAACTTCAGTCTAGTTCTGGCTTCCAATGTGACAGAGCCTCAAAATATAACGAACAAATAACTTGCTTATCGAAAATTACCGGAAAAACGCTGGAGTGACACCGCCGTAAAAGAAGACAATATTATTTGGCATTCCAGTCTTACAGCTGAGCATGATGC
>CM064568.1:57200220-57315220 GCA_032716605.1 Paralithodes platypus
TTTATTAAGATATTAAAGCATATTCAAGCTAACCGGGCATACATTGGTAACACTGCCTTTCTATATACAGTATGTGCATAGCCAATATTTAATAAAGGCGGCGTCACACTCGCAGGTTAGAAAGGCAGTATAGGAAGTATGTGTGACAGCGTTACCGATTTCTACCAAGTTAGTTTGAATACAATATTTGTTCTACTATACCTAATATCATATGCTAAATCGAGCTACAATGAGTACAAATTGATAGAGGCAGCGTTATCAATTGATAGAGGCAGCGTTATCAATTGATAGAGGCAGCGTTATCAATTGATAGAGGCAGCGTTATCAATTGATAGAGGCAGCGTTATCAATTGATAGAGGCAGCGTTATCAATTTCTACCAGGTGCCTAAGATGATGCCAAAATCGAGTTTGAAAGTGTACAATTGAAAATAATAATAATAATACAAATAAAAACCCGAGTAGTTATCATTTCTCCGATCCCACACTAACCTATATATTGCTTGGCTAATTCCATAAAAACGTGTCCCTCAAATCAATCCACTTTTCCCTAAAATGTCACAAATAAGTATACACAATGAGTATAAACAATTAGGTCACAATGAACGACACCTTGGTCATCTTCTAAAGCCGGTGTCACACGAGCTATTTTTCCGCCAATGTTTATGTGGAAGCTTCAATATTAACCATTTCAAGCTCCAATACGCATTTTGACAGTTCATTCTGGCTATCATTAGACGATTCTATGCAGTTTAAGAAGGATCTGTGGGAATTATATGGGTAAAGACTATCTCATTTAACCCGCTGATTTCCATATAATCCTTCCTAATCTGAATAACATCGTCTAATAATTGCCGGAAAACAGAAAAGAAATGCGTATTGGAGATTGAAAGGGTTAAAGTTTCATAAGAATTAAACTACCCAACATATTCTAACTTCGATCTAGTTTCCAATTCCAATGAAAACAAGCCCTTAACCCCTTCAGCATGATGACGCCTGTTTACCTTTAATTCAAGATAAATTAGACGTATTTATGTATTTCAAGAAGGACCTAAGATATCGAGAGGGTTCATCGAGATTAGACGTATTATGTATTTCAAGAAGGACCTAAGATATGGAGTGTGTTTATTGATATCGTATATACCCTTTTGAGACCCAGAGATAGATTATGAGCTGAAAAAATCGTCTAATGATAACCAGAATATGAAGAAAATTACGTCATCGTGGTAAAGGGGTTTAATATTGAGAACAAAACTTGCTCATCGAAAATTGACGGAAAAGGAGCTCGTGTGACACCGGTTATATTAGTTAAATAATTACTCGACCCATTTGTTTTTAGTCCATCTACGTTTTCTCGGTACCGCAACAATTGAGTGATTTCGTAAAACAAGTGAACCGCTTGTCTTAAGGGGGAGGTAGTCGCTTTTGCTGGAACCCTTTCTCCCTCATGTTTAGCATATTAGTTTTGAGATTTTAAAAACGTTCGTTCCATTAGTTAGGCGATTTTGAGACCTTTCGAACCATTTCTTTGTCAATATTAAGACCTTTCGTGCCATTTAGGTGTCGATTTTTTCCCTGGTGAGAGAAAGTGAGCCTGTAATTTTAGAAGGAACCTACCGACAAATTTACCGATTTATTTTGAAAGGGGGTCTAGGGGGTATTTCTTTAAGCTTGATGGAGGTCTAGCGAGGAAACTAAAAAATAAGTAAATATAAAAACACATAGGCTAGACCTAAAAACAAGCACTACCCCCGTTAAATTATTAGGTAAATGTTCCCTAAGTCCATCTACCTTTTCTTGGTACCGTACCGCGATTGAGTGATTCCGTAAAAACAGTGAACCGCTTGGCTGCCGAGAAATGAGAAGGCAAATGCCAGGTCTCTAAGGTTGCCTGCTAACATTTGGGATCAAGCACTCTATAACTGAGGGCATAAAAAGTTAAATTCATTTTTTGGAGAGGGTCACATTCAAATAGATACAGCTAAGCACATTCACCACCATTACGTAATTTTCATCCTATTCTGGTTACCATTAGACGATTGTCATTAGTTATTAATCTACCTCTAGGACTCAAACGGGTAAATGCGATCTCAATAAACTCTCTCAATAACACAGGTCCCTCTTAAACTGCATAAAACCATCTCATTTCAGCCATAATTAAAGTTAGAAAGGCGTCATGGTGCTGAAGGGGTTAAACACATACACCAACTCTCTCACACACACACACGGTGTGTGTGTTCACGGTATGACAAACATATCTTAGGAGGCGGGAATTAACGAGCATGCTCACTCCCGCAAATACAACTAGTGTAAGTACAACTAGTGTAAGTACACACACACACACACACACACACACACACACACACACACACACACACACACACACACACACACACACACCCACACCATCAATATTAACCCCTTCTATACCGGCGGCGTCCTTTTAACATTATTCTAGCTACTGTTAGACGATGTTTTTAATTTTAAAAAGGGCCTCCATCAATTAACAAGCTACGAACTATCTCACTAACCCTTAATATTAGCACAGATCCTTCTTAAACAGCACAGAATCGTCTAAACATAGCTAGAACTATTGTCTGACTGTACAGCTACTGACAAATGGTTGTGATCTCTACTTTTCTATGTAAATACTGTATATCCTTTTTTGTTTGTGGATGAGAGAGGCAAATAGCAAAAATGCCTGTGACGAGTGCCTCCCCAAGGTTGAAAGAGTGACAAGGCCAAAATCAAGGAATGTTCGAGCCAAAATTATTTAGGTTTCTGATCAAATCAGTTGTACATAAATAAAAATACATATTAAGTATTAATTATAATATAGCTAAATGTATTTGCAGATCAATCCAATTTTTTTTTTGCACAAACATTTGCCCGTAGTTGTACACACAAGACCGGCTTAACCATGACCAAGCACAGTCTACCAAAGAAGGCCGGTGACATCCAGCCCTCGTAAATGGAAGATCATTGAAAGTGAGATTTTAACTGGAAGATCATTGAAAGTGAGAGTTAAAGTACACTTATTATAGGTGGGTTGTGTAATGGACAGGTTCTTCTCAGGTGAACGTATATTGAAACTCAAACAATAAAAACCGGTTGGGAGTATATGAATATAATATAATAGCTCACGTGTACCGGTATTTGGGAGATATACTTTATATATATATATATATATATATATATATATATATATATATATATATATATATAAATAATGTGGACAAACTAAAAAAAAGTACATTAGGGTACGAAACTATTACTACGTCCAGTTCATTACTCATTACTATACATAAATATTACTACGTCCAGTTCATTACTCATTACTATACATAAATATTACTACGTCCAGTTCATTACTCATTACTATACATAAATATTACTACGTCCAGTTCATTACTCATTACTATACATAAATATTACTACGTCCAGTTCATTACTCATTACTATACATAAATATTACTACGTCCAGTTCATTACTCATTACTATACATAAATATTACTACGTCCAGTTCATTACTCATTACTATACATAAATATTACTACGTCCAGTTCATTACTCATTACTATACATAAATATTACTACGTCCAGTTCATTACTATACATAAAAACTTCCTATCCTATTTGGATATATTCCAAAAACTTAATGTTAACATTGTTCATTAACATATACAGTTTTGTATAACATGTATTTTAAAATAATATATAATTTCATAGATAAAAAGAATGAGCTCAATGTGTACTAGGCAAAATTGGTGTACGTTCAAGAAACAAATAACTCGTTCTGTATATATACAGGTATATATATATATATATATATATATATATATATATATATATATATATATATATATATATATATATATATATTCTTCCCTTATGTCTTTCTTTGGCCTAGTCCCCCAGACAGCCACCACCCAACACAAGCAATGACTGGCCACATTCATACAGTCACAGTCACTCTATACTGTTTGTTACCCACTCTATTATACAGTGTGTGTGTGTGTGTACAGCCTAGGCCCTCGCCTTCTTTATAACACTCTACACTTGTATCGAGTCCAAACCAGATACTACTGTTTGCTATCCACTCAACACCTTCTATGTGTGTGTGTGTGTGTGTGTGTGTGTGTGTGTGTGTGTGTGTGTGTGTGTGTGTGTGTGTGTATAATACTGTCTAGGTCCTTACCTTCTTTATAACACCTCACACTTGTATCGAGTCCAAACCAGATACTACTGTTTGCTATCCACTCTCCACCTTATATAATTATACAGCCTGGGTGCATGTACAGTCTACTAACAAATATACCCTTGCCTTCTTTATAACAGCCCACACCTATATCGAGTCCACACCAGATGGATATAGTGACGGTCATTCTATCCTGTTTGTTATCCTATCACCACTTACTGTAGTGTGTGTACGGTGGCGCTAATAAGTCATGTCTCACCTGTCATCACGTTTTGCTCGATGTGTGCTGTATTAATGTCTGTCAGATGTTGAATAGGGTGTGTATTTCTGCCAATTGGAGATAGTCAACCAGTGAATAGTTGTGGACATATACTGCGCATTTGCTCTAGCCCTTTTTGAGGTTAGGTGTTAAGAATTCTGGTCTACCTATAATGAAAGGACTATAGTAGCAATAATATGTTATTATTATATTAACTTTATATAATCTTACCTGTAAAATTCACTTGAAAACAACGTGTTTCCACCGAGGTAAGGGCACATCACAATCAAGGTCTACTGCTCGTAATCAGTGTTCCTCAGAGCTTTCCCAGTGTATACCACCTCCTTTACGTAGGGCATGTGGTACCCGACTTGCAACTCAATCCCACCCCTACTCTATGCAACTCTCCAACCCGAGAGTGAAACGTTACTCTCAGTCTTTCTTCTACTCAACAGCTGAGCTCTGGCACTCTCTCCCAGAATCAGTCTTTCCCTCTTCCTATGACTTAAATTGCTTCAAACTCCGTGTGTCCAGGCATTTTGGCTCGAACGTCCCTTGATTTTGGCCCTGTCACTCTTTCAACTATGGGGGAGGCATTCGTTATAGGCAGTTCTGCATTTTGCCTCCCTCAATCACATAGAAAAAAAAAAAAAAAAAAAAATAGACCTTGATCACGAATCACAAGCTTGGGGTCTCGCATTACACTATATCGAAGTTACCATGCTCCACAAATGTTTCAACAGATTTGTGTCACCATTTCAGCACAATGACGTTATTTCAACTTTATTCTGGCTAACATTAGATGATTTACGGTTAATTTAGTCTATAGCCGATGCCGAAACAAAGCCGATTGTACTCTTTAAAGAAGCTTCATATTTAAGTGGTTCAAATCACTTAAGTACTTGTTTCACTACATTATTTTGTATCTATTATAACACTAGATCAATTTATATATATATGTTTCCAAGCTCTCAGTGGGGTTCGAACCGTCGACCGTCAGACGATAGCCGACGCTTTAATCAACTACACCACGGCAGTCTATATATACTCATTAAATATATATAGGCTATATAGGCCTATATATATATCTCAGAAAATTATCTATAAGTCAAAGGGTTATTAGCTAATATATCTGCATGATGAAGATCCTCACACGTCAAATGATTCCCGACAACTGACGATAAACTGGAACAAACCGAAATCAGGAAGACTCTACTAAAAAAGACGTGATTCAAACCGACGTGATTCGAGCCGACTTGGCTCTCTGGGTAAGATCGGTTTATGCCTTCAGGTAGTTCATTAACATGGACTCGCCATTCCAGGAATACAGGAAGGAAGGAAGGAAGGAATGCAGGAAGGAAGTCAGGAAGGAAGGAAGGAAGTCAGGAAGTCAGGAAGGAAGGTAGGCAGGCAGGCAGGCAGGTAGGAAGGAAGGAAGGAAGGAAGGAAGGAAGGAAGGAAGGAAGGAAGGAAGGAAGGAAGGAAGGAAGGAAGGCAGGCAGACAGACAGATAGACAAGCACACTATAGGTATGTCAATGAAAGAGAAAGGTACAGGTATTCCCAGCTGCACCTTTCTTACTCACCAAACCTACACTGACCAGTCTTTTAAGGGGAGGTTGGTTGTTTTGTCTGAGCCCCCTTCTCCCTCATGTTTAGCCACGTTAGTTTGTCGATTTTAAGACCTTTTGTGCCATTTAAGTGTCGATTTCTTCCTGGCAAGCGATAGTGAGCCAGTAATTTAGGAGGGAGAGAGAGAGAGAGAGCCAGTAATTTAGGAGAGAGAGAGAGAGAGAGAGAGAGAGAGAGAGAGAGAGAGAGAGAGAGAGAGAGAGAGAGAGAGAGAGAGAGAGAGAGAGAGAGAGAGAGAGAGAGAGAGAAAGAGAGAGAGAGAGAGAGAGAGAGAAGCAGGAAAGGTATTGCAATAGACTGCTGGCTGCACCTTTCCTAGTTACCAAACCTACACTGACCAGTCTTTTAATAGGCCCACACACTTTCCATTTCCTGAACAAGTGCTGGGAATAATGGTTTACTAAAAGATGTATTAAGAGAAAACTCAAACCCGTGGTGGTATATCCGAGAGTTGGTGAATGTTGTCAGGAATGAGAGAAACGCATCTGATTACAAGTTTATAATTATATTTATACATAAAAAATAATCCGCGTATATTGGAAACCTTCATTAAACTATCAATATTAAACACAGCAAGCCACATCCCGTGGAGTGTAATATAATACCTTCGTAATCTGAACAAAAATTCATTGCGCAAATAAAATCTAGTCGTAATAAAAAAACTTAAGTTGAGGATTTCTTTACAGATTTCGTTTTGATTTGCCTGTTTACGATTCCAATTTCAAATATTCAAAACTTGTTCATGATGGAGGTAAAACATATGGTAATAATAGATCAATATACACATATATCATTATACGGGTTTAGTGTTATGGACACCTTAATTACCCTTTATTAGTCCCCCTTAGTTAGTCACCCGTCACCCCCCCCCCCCCACCACCACCACCTAAAAAAACAAAAACAAAAAAAACATCGACGTCGTATAGGCCTAATCGCTAAACTAAAGGGTGAAACGTCCTCAGTTCGTCATGCTAATGCAGCAAAAGAGGGAGATGCGCGGGAAAAAAAGAAAAAAACAGACAAAAAAAGACTACCTTCAGCTTAAGAGAGGGTTAACACTATTAGAGTGGGTGTGTCTCTGAGTGTGTTTAAAATCTCTCTCTCTCTCTCTCTCTGTACACTATGGGCGTATTCATTTAGCAGGGGATGGGTGTCTGAGTGTGGGCGTGTATAAATCAGTGTGTCTAGTTCAACCCTACATTATACTGAGTGGAAAGTCTCTCTCTCTCTCTCTCTCTCTCTCTCTCTCTCTCTCTCTCTCTCTCTCTCTCTCTCTCTCTCTCTGTACACTATGGGCGTATTCATTTAGCAGGGGATGGGTGTCTGAGTGTGGGCGTGTATAAATCAGTGTGTCTAGTTCAACCCTACATTATACTGAGTGGAAAGTCTCTCTCTCTCTCTCTCTCTCTCTCTCTCTCTCTCTCTCTCTCTCCTGTAATTTAACACTTATGATCAGATTAAGGGTTTTCCGTTCGTTTTGTTCATCCATTTTGCGTTCATTTAATAGTATAACACACATACACACACATTCATAAATACATACATAATATTATATACATACATACATACATACATACATACATACATACATACATACAGAGAGAGAGAGAGCTACATAGAGCTACATAGATACACAGACCACACAGACCTCAAGGTCCTTACTAGGCAGTCTGGCCTTACAAACTATATATATATATATATATATATATATATATATATATATATATATATATATATATATATATACATACATATATACACATATACACATACATATATACATACATACATACATATATATATATACATACTGTACAGTGCGCACACATACACATACATACATACATACATCCATACATTATTTTTATTTATTTTATTTTTTTCATATCACCCCAGCCCTCTGCAGATAGAGGTCAAGCCTTCCCTTGAAAGCGTTTATTGTGTCGCTCTCCACCACTCTCGCTGGTAGTTTATTCCACTCTGTCGCCACGCTGTAGGGGAAGAAACTCTTTGTGACATCTAGGTTTGCCTTTTTTATTTTGTATTTCATTCCATTTCCGCGAGTTTGATTAGTATTGTTTAATGTGAATAGTGCATTTACATAGAGAGAGAGAGAGAGAGAGAGAGAGAGAGAGAGAGAGAGAGAGAGAGAGAGAGAGAGAGAGAGAGAGAGAGAGAGAGAGGTAGGTAGGCCTGAGAACAGACAAGTGGCCTGAGGGAGATCATGTTAGTGCACTTATCTTTCTCTACATGAAAGCAGTGTGTGTGTGTGTGTGTGTGTGTGTGTGTGTGTGTGTGTGTGTGTGTGTGTGTGTGTGTGTGTGTGTGTGTGTGTGTGTGTGTGTGTGTGTGAGTTAATGCACGTTTGTGTGTATGTGTTAATGTACGCGTGTGTGTGTTGAAACGTGTTTCTATGTATGTGTGTTTCTGTGAGTGTGAATGTCTGTGTATGTGTATTTCTTTGAGTGTGAGTGTGTTATTGCTCGTGCGTATGTGTTGATATGTGTGTGTGTATGAGAGAGAGAGAGAGAGAGAGAGAGAGAGAGAGAGAGAGAGAGAGAGAGAGAGAGAGAGAGAGAGAGAGAGAGAGAGAGAGAGAGAGAGAGAGAGAGAGAGAGAGAGAGAGAGAGAGAGAGAGAGAGAGAGAGAGAGATACTAAGAGTGAATAACAGTATAATGACCATAATTACATAATGTGTGCCTCTCTATACAAGCTGCACTCCACGAGAAAGCCACATAAGAGTAGAGCCTAAACGTAATACCCCCCCCTCCCCCCCCCCCCCAGCTATGTAATGCAGTTTAGTCCATTACTCTTCCTTCACATTAAGGGGGGATGAACTGTTTTTCTGGCCCCCCTTCTCCCTCGTGTTTAGCTACATTTTGTTTTTAGATTAAAAGACGGTCGCCCTACTAGTTGGTGATTCTAAGAGTTTTCACTCCATTTCTTTGCTAATATTAGTACCTTTCGTGCCATTTAGGTGTCGATTATTTCATGGCGAGTAATTTTAGGAAGAACCGGCCTTCGGCCGAGATATTTTTTTTCCCGAAATATGTACAAAATTATCTTGAAGGGGGTTCTAGGGGGCGTTTATTAACCCTCTCCGACATATGACGCGATTTTGAGCCGATTAGGGATACTTTAAAGCCTTTGTTACCATCAGGGGTATTTAGAAACCTTTAGTTTAGTTACTTCAACCTCTGCAGTTGTCTTTGAGTTAGCTGTGGGCAGAAAACTAATTTTGGAGAGGTAATTTTAAGAGTGAGAGAACTCTATTTCTTATTGCTAATCTGGCAACCTCTGCGTCATATGAGTCTGAAGGGGTTAACCTCAATGGAGGTCTAGCAGGGGAACTAAAAAATAATAAATACAAAAAAGAAACCAACGAAAATATAAACCCTATCCCCTAAAAGGGACGTTTGTTGTGGACCCCCTTCTAGTAAATGATTTGAACAAACAAACACCACATACCCTACCCATCCAAAGGTATTCACCACACATTAACCAACCTCGCCCAGTGTGCTCTATCTCTCTCTCTCTCTCACACACTCCTCTCTCTCTCTGTCTCTCTCTCTCTCTCTCTCTCTCTTCTCTCCTCTCTCCTCTCCTCTCCTCTCCTCTCCTCTCCTCTCTCAGCCAACATGTAATATTTATAAAGGCGGTAGATCGTAAGAGTTACCTACCCACGCTACTCCACCCATCAGTAGGTTTGGATTTTAGGAGAAACCCACACTCCCTCTCCACTAAAGAATTATCTCAAGCTAAAGAATTGAACCCCACCCCCCTCCCCCCTCAAGCTAGATAATTGGCCCCAGACCCCCCCCCCCCCCTCCCTTCAAGCTAAAGAATTATCCCCAGACCCCACCCCCCTCAAGCTAAAGAACGCCCCAAGACCCCCCTTCAAGCTAAAAATAATAAAACCGCCCCCCAGGACCCCCCACCCCCCCCCGTCCCTCATCAAGCATTATTGGTACATTATTTTGTAGACAAAAATATCCCAGCTAAAGAAAAGTTTCTCCTACATTGCAAGCTCGCTTTCGCTTGACACTTAAATGGGGCGAAACGTCTTAGAGAGAGAGGGAGAGTTGTTACTGTCTCTTGAAGCGACCACTACGTTTGAATATACCGTAGCTATAAAGGAGAGATTTCCACTTGAGGGATTATTTTTCTTGATCCCTTTCTCCCTCATGTTTAGCCCCATTGCGTTTGTGATTTTAAGACGTTCGCCTCATTAGTTTGGCTATTTTCAGAACTTTCGCCTCATTTCTGTCATTTTTAAGACCCTTCGTGCCATTTAGGTGTCGATTATTTTTCCTGGCGTGCGATAGCGAGCCTGTAATTTAGGAGAAACCGGCCTTGGTCCGGTATTTTTTCTACCGAAAAATGTACACATTTATCTTGAAGGACGGTCTTGGGCGAGTGTTTTGTTAAGCTTGATAGAGGTCTAGAGACAAAACTAAGAAAACAAAACAAATACATAAATGAGCCAATAAAACCCCAGGCTCCTTTCAAGCTAAACCGCACCCTCCAAATCCACCGTCAAGATAAATTTGTACATTTGTAGATAAGTAAGTCAATCCACTAAACACATAAACAAGGTAGAAAGTAAAGCCGGTATCACACGAGCGCTTTTTCACTTAACATTTATCCTCAACACTGATCTGGCAGCTTATGAGGTCAAACATTTGGAACATTTCGGTAACCTAAATTCATCTAGCAACAGTCTAGTTCCCAATACCAGTGCAAAATATTCCAGAAATGTTGCCAGAACAAATGTTGACCGTCGAATGTTGACTATAAAAGCTCTCGTGTGATACCGGCTTAAGAGTAGCCCACGTCTGTTGTAGCGATCATTACGTTTGGATGTAAGGTATATTTGGTTGTAGGTTTACATCGAGTCATTGTTTCTCTTCGGGGGTTCAGTTTCCACTTTATTTATACATAATTCCTGGGTTGTGTGTGTGTGTATAACTATATATATATATAAATCACTTCTTCGAGTGTATGATATGGGAAATCTTTAGAATATATTTGACCTGATCTTACTCTTAATCGGGATCTTGCCTATCTGGCTTAAAATTGGTCTATGGACGGAATATATAATAAGTTTGCATACTGGTATACGATCCAAAATTTAAAGTTCCTCTAAAATAAATGTTGTGAATAATCAAACGTAATTCGAATTGCATAGAACCTGGCTAAAAAAAACACAATAAAAAACAAATAATAATATATACTGTATACACACACACACACATATAATATATATATATATATATATATATATATATATATATATATATATATATATATATATATATATATATATAAAAGCGGGGTTGAAATTCGTCTCTGCCATGACTAAAAGGAAAAACCCGTTTTTGTAAAGGGCCCTTGGTGATAATTGTCTCAAGGCCTGGGGGGCTGGTGTATTGTTGGAACGTTTGGGCCCAGTCACTCACTCTATTTGGTTCAGGGGGTAGTTAGATTCACTTCCTCCTCCTCCTCCTTCTTCTTCAATTTCTTCTTCTTCTTAAATGTCTTCTTCTTTTTCTTCTTCTTCGTCTGTTGCTGCTGTTGTCTTCGTCTTCTTCTTTCCCATGCACATATTGTTCTTGTCATTATTGTTGTCGTATCTCTTGCACTGCACCATAGCTCGGGGGGGTCTTGTGTTCGTTCGTTCGGCCGTTCTCTGGAGGCAGCGTTTGTATTATCTTGTATGGTGGGTTAAGTAAGTCACTCAGTCTTTCTTCATCGGTAGTTCTATTGATTCAGGCTCTTCTATGGTTTGTTATATTCAGTGGTGTAGGTATATTGGTTATATTCAGTGGTGTAGGTATATTGGTTATATTCAGTGGTGTAGGTATATTGGTTATATTCAGTGGTGTAGGTATATTGGTTATATTCAGTGGTGTAGGTATATTGGTTATATTCAGTGGTGTAGGTATATTGGTTATATTCAGTGGTGTAGGTATATTGGTTATAATTATTAGTAAGGTGAAGGTATTGAGGGATAAGCCGGCAACGGCACCTCGTACCTACTTTCCACTTTTCTTATTTTCTGAAGAGTGTAGAGATGGGAGAGTGGGAGTTGGAGAAAGAGGAAGCTGTTGGAGTGGCTTTGTTATGTGTGTTATTCGTCTGTATACGTCGTCGAGGTGTCCCCCGACTGGGTGCGAGCATGTGAAACACGCTAGAAAGTTCTACCACATCCACTAAATGTCCACATTGGCCCAGGTCAAGCAGATTCACACGTGAGCGTGCTTTCCACTCGACCGCTCTTCTTCTTCTTGTTTCTCCTGCACTGCACCATTCACAATACAATGTTGCTAAGCATGATGATAGCTCAGGGTCTTGTGTACGTTCGGTCGTTCTCTGGAGGCAGCGTTTTTGTCAGCCTGTATGGTGGGTTAAGTCACTCTGTCATTTTCCACAGGTAGTTCCATTGATTCAGGCTCTTTCTTCCATGCTTCTTTATTCAGATATGTAGGTAGATTGGCTTAGCTTATTATTATTTATTCTCCATCAGTGACAGTTTTATAGAGTTTACACCTCTCGCAGAAAGTAATATGGTTGTCAACACGGCTCGTATACCAAGGTCAACATTGTTCACGTTCATTCAGGTCAAAATGTGTCTCTGGTAAAGGTAAACAAACCCACAAAATATAAATAACAATAACAACAATATGGCAATAAAAGAACAAAACTACAACACAACAGCAAAAACAAAACAAAAGCACCAACAAAACAATAACTAACAAAAACAACACAAACAACAAAACAATAACATAAACGCTCCACCCCCACCCACACATTCCTAAACATTTTCTCGGGTTACCGTTCTCCCTGATTCCCTTCACCCTGACCCTCTCACCCTCACCTTCCCCCCCCCCCTCCTTCCTCCATCAACCACAAAGACATCACCTTCCCAGACACCCCCCATCCATCCTTCCATCCCCCCCCCCCTCCTTCCTCCATCAACCACAAAGATATCACCTTCCCAGACACCCCCCACCCATCCTTCCATCCCCCATCCCACCCCCACCTAACCCTTCCTCCATCAACCACAAAGACTCCCCCTTTCATCCACACCTTCCCAGACCCTCCCATCCTCACCTGCCCAGACCCCCACCCCCACCGACCCTCCTTCCACCATCCATAAAGACCCCCCCCCCCATCCTAACCGACCCCTCCCACCATCAACCACAAAGACCCTCCCCCTTTCATCCACACCTTCCCAGACCACCACCCCACCAACACTTAATTCAAGTGTTCAAAATCATCAAAGGCATCGACAATATGAACTGTAGTAAGTACTTCACTATCGACCAATCTAATTACACGCGGGGAAATGGTTGCAAAATTATTGGTAAATCTTTTAACTCACACGAATCTAAGAATTTCTTCTTCAATCGAGTTGTCAACTTGTGGAATGGGCTTCCCCGAGACGTTATAGACTGCAGCACCGTTGATTCATTTAAACTCCGCCTAGACAAATATCTCGCATCAAACCCGCGACTGACTGCGTTTGTAAATGAATAACTTTATTTTATCCCCCCCTCAGTTACTAACCCATCTGTCCCCTACTAACTTCCTAATCTTGCCACGGACATTAGTTCTAGGGCAGTAGTTCCCTTTCCAATGTTCCCTTACCCACTCTAAACCACTGTTTGGACACTTGATCCTCAGTGTTTTGGAGGACAAGCAACCTAGAAGGGTCACTAGACCTGTTGTTGCTTGATTTCCTTTGTACTCCCTTTGTACCCCCTTCCTCCATCAACCACAAAGAAGCCCCCCCCCCCCATTACCCAACCCTTCCCCCATCACCCACAAAGTACGACCTTCTTAATCTCTCAGTTAGAAAGACGGCCTTGCACAAAGACTCTCCCCCCCCCCCCCCCCACCACCACCACCAACAACAACAACGACGACAACAACAACAACAACGACAACAATAATAACAACAACAACAACAACGACAACAACCCGATCTTGGACAATAAATTCAAAACGTCTAGGCAAGTATTGGACCATGATAACAGACGAGAATTTCGGTATGTCTAGTTCTGTTTCTACCCAACCCAACTCATGTGGGTGACAAGCTGTAGTGAATCGAATTCCCGACTGCCCTACTTATGAGACGTATATTTGGTGATATATATGACAGCTAAGGACAGTAATTGAATCAATGAACGTAATTGCAGTGTTGGAGTCAATATTAGGGAGGATCATACATAGCCTACTGTACATACATAAATCATACATAGCCTACTGTACATACATAAATCATACATAGCCTACTGTACATACATAAATCATACATAGCCTACTGTACATACATAAATCATACATAGCCTACTGTACATACATAAATCATACATAGCCTACTGTACATACATAAATCATACATAACCTACTGTACATACATAAATCATACATAGCCTACTGTACATACATAATCATACATAGCCTACTGTACATACATAAATCATACATAGCCTACTGTACATACATAAATCATACATAGCCTACTGTACATACATAAATCATACATAGCCTACTGTACATACATAAATCATACATAGCCTACTGTACATACATAAATCATACATAGCCTACTGTACATACATAAATCATACATAACCTACTGTACATACATAAATCATACATAGCCTACTGTACATACATAAATCATACATAGCCTACTGTACATACATAAATCTAAAGACCGAGTGTTCCACACGAAGTGCAGTTCCAGTCTCGCGTCCTAATGGTAGTACTCCAGGCAGCCATGTTCAGAGCTGCCTTAGTTGTTAGTTTTTATTTGCTTTATAATTAAAAATCAGACCATGTGGTATGATCCCATATCTTTCTTGGCTTTTTTGTTTTTTCTATATTTTCCCTTGGTGCAGCTCCCTCCACGTTCACAAACTTGCATCTTCCCCCCAACTTAGTTCATACATCCACTCCACATGTCAAACCATCCAACCCCTTCCACCATTACCCCCCCCCCCCCCCGCCACACCCACACACCGACCCCTCCCACCTAAATTAACCCACTGTCTTACCTAATTTTCCCTCCATCAAGATTCCTTCCCTTGGTTCATATACTCACGCCGCGGTTTCGTTTACACTTCATCTATTTCTTGTTTGGGGTAACTATCGTATTTCATCACACATACACACATACATACATTTAGTTAGAGATGGAAATATATAGATAGCTAGAGACAGATAGATAGTAAGAGTACCGTATATACTGTAAACAAATACATGCTAACATTGAGAGAGAGAGAGAGAGAGAGAGAGAGAGAGAGAGAGAGAGAGAGAGAGAGAGAGAGAGAGAGAGAGAGAGAGAGAGAGAGAAGGGGGGTAGTAGGGAAGGTATGGTATGGTAATGTTAGTGATGTTAACTTTGTGTGTGTGTGTCTGTGTGTGTGTAGTGTGTGTGTAATGTGTATGTGTGTGTGTGTGTGTGTGTGTCTGTGTGTGTGTGTGTGTGTGTCGGCCTATACTCTCTCACGGATGTAGGCTGGGTACCTTCCTAATACCATAAATTACCTGTCCAGGTTTCTCTCTCTCTATCTTTCTCTCTCTGTCTGTCTGTCTGTGTGTGTCTCTCTCTCTCTCTCTCTCATTTCCTTTCCATTTCTAACTATTCCTTCATGCGATTTCCAAGCCCTGCAACGTTATTCACGTCGAACTATTTCCATGTACGGCATGAAAGGAGGGTGGGGAGAGAGAGCCTTAATATTTGCTATCCTTTTCTTCCACTTTCTCTTTCTCTCAGTCTTAGGGTTGCTATCTCTATTAGGGTTAAGTCCTGGCAACCACGCAGGGACCTTAAGGGGGATACTTGCTGTTTTGGTATATATATATATATATATTTATTTATTTATTTATTTTTATAGTTTCCTCGCTAGACCTCCATCAAGCTTTAAAAAACACCCCTTAAACCTCCCTTCGAGATAAATTTGTAAATTTTTTGGTAGATAAATTTCCCAACCGAAGGCCGATTCCTCCTAAAATTACAGGCTCTCTATCGCTCGCCAGGAATTATTCGACACCTAACTGGCACGACAGGTCCTAATATTGACAACTATATGGGTTGAAAGTTCTCATAATCGGCAAACTAACAGAAAAAACGTCTTAAAATATCAAAAGTAATGGGGTTTAAACATGAGGGAGAAGGGAGTCCAGAAAAAACAACCACCACCCTTTAAGATCTGTGTGTATCTATGTAAATCTATGAACATCCAGATATACCGGATTGTGATATATTAATAAGTTCACGATAAGTTGAACGTACGTTATTAATGATATAAAAGTAGCACACATTTTGTACCCACATTATCTAACACGTACCCCAACCTGACCACTGCACTTCTTATTGTACTGTGGTAGGTACTATAAGGTCAGGTATAGTACCCATCAAAAGTAATGACTCACCTTATATATATACTGTATATACCGGTAAGACCTTATATAATATCCCTCCTCCAAACAATAATCTTATAATTCCAATCTCTCAAACACCAAGCAAGAAAATAATCAACTCGAATAAATGTAGATATGCAATTATGAAAATTTAATATATAATGTATATAGGCCTACCAAAAATGCCCTTATATATATCACACCTGCCAACCACCAACCACCAACCACTCCCCCTTTTTGTTATCTTGCAAAGGGTAAGAGGCACCTGGTGAAAGTTGTTGATTGTTGTACCCAAGAAATACTGTATATACTCCACCAAATACTGTATATACTCCACCAAATACTGTATATACTCCACCAAATACTGTATATACTCCACCAAATACTGTATATACTCCACCAAATACCCATAATGACCACTTGAGTTAGTAACATACCAGTCATCAAAGCCAACTTTTCGGTTAGCTTATATATATGTGTGGAGAGAGAGAAACCTGCGTTGTACGATATGTTACCGTACATCAGACAACCCAGCGAAGCCGTCATCAATCGTTCGATATCAAAGTGATTATTTATACTAGTCTAATTATTGTCCTATCACCATAGGGTCGTCAATACGGAAATATCCAGGCCCTTGTCTTGAATATCCAGGCCCTTGTCTTGAATATCCAGGCCCTTGTCTTGAATATCCAGGCCCTTGTCTTGAATATCCAGGCCCTTGTCTTGAATATCCAGGCCCTTGTCTTGAATATCCCGGCCCTTGTTTTGAATATCCAGGCCCTTGTCTTGAATATCCAGGCCCTTGTCTTGAATATCCAGGCCCTTGTCTTGAATATCCAGGCCCTTGTCTTGAATAGGGTTAAGGGGAGGTGGGCCGGTTTTCTGGTCCCCCTTCTCCCTCGTGCTTAGCCCAATTAGTTTTCACATTTGTATATGTTCGGCCCATTAGTTTGGTAATTTTAAGACCTTTCGCCCCATTTCTTTGTCAATTATCTTGAAGGAAAGTCTGGGGGGGGGGGGGGGGGGTTAAGCTTGATGGAGGTCTAGAGAGGCAACTAATAAAAAGATAAATAAACGAGCAAATAAATACGCCCATCCCCCTTTAATACGCCCATCCCCCTTTAATGAACACTTCACCACTTGCGAGGTTCGTTCTATTAGTAAGTTGGAGCTGTAGACATCGATAGCAGGGTTTATGTATTTATAAATGTACTGCAACAATCTTGATAGCCTAGTGCTTAGTGTGCGGAATTTCGGTGTGCGTATCCTAGGTTCGAGTCCTTGGAGTATCACATGTATTCATTACTTTCATTGATTTCATTAGTTAGGTTTATTTGTAAATTAATTGGTGAGTTGGTGAACACAAATATGAAAATATCGATGTCTACAATATGGACACACGGGGTAAAGGTGCGGAGTGATTGAAAGGGGTGAAGATGAAGAGAATATCAGCCACACTGACAGGTTATCCGGGTGAGTGACCTCCATCCCTCCCTCACTGACTCCCTTCCTTCCTCAATGACTCCCTCCCTAGCACCCTCCCTCCCTCCCTCACTGACTGACTCCCTCCCTCCCTTCCTTCCTCAATGACTCCCTCCCTCCCTCCCTAGCACCCTCCCTCCCTCACTCACTGACTCCCTCCCTCCCTCACTGGCGCCCTTTCTAACATAGTTGCTAAGGAAACTGGAGCATCACACCATCCTCACTCACCTTTAAATACCGGTACTATAAAGTCACTTGCTAAAATTCTTGGAACTCCTCTGCCCCACAAAGGAATAAACTAAAGGTTACTGTTATGTCCAAGTCTACTAGTCTGGGATCCCACATCGTCGTCGTCCTGGAGAGGAATAGAGGAGTCTACCATTAAAGTTTCCCTTACAAAGATAGAAAACGGAAACTCTACACCTACCTGTGCCCCCCCCCCCTTCCCCAACCTTTTCACGGTCCTACCCCCAAACCCCCACCCCCAACTGGCCTGACATCACCTACCCGAGTCGCCAAGTCTGAACAACAAGGACACTACGGCCTCATAACCAAGCCGGGAAAATGGGACCTTCTTACTCTCACCCCCAACACCAGCAGGAGGAGCAAGAGGAAGAAGGTAGACAGAATGAGGGAGTTGTTTCGCAGCTCTACCAGCGGGAAAAAGGGGTCCAAATACCAATTGCGTTGGCCTGTGATACCAGCCTAATTGGCCTCTGATACGAGCTATATTTCCCCAGCTCCGTAACCTGCATACCAATCGCGTCTGCCTGTGATACCAGCTTAATTGGCTTATGATACCAGTCATACCTCACCAGTAAAGAGACCAACATACCAGTCGCGTCGGTCTGTGATTCCAGCCGCATCGATCTGCATACCAACCGAGTATCTGTATACCAACTTGACCTGTAAACCAGGCAAGATAGCAGCTGGCAGCCCGAGACAACCGCCGCAGCCGCAGTTACAACTACCGGCCTGTGACGAGAAAAAGACGTACCACAACCAACCCCCGACCTCCTCTATTCTTCCCCTGTAACTTATCTGCAACCTCCAGGAAACTGTTAAAGTTGTAATGATCGAGTTACCACAGTATTTACCATTCCTTTTGCTGGATCCCTAATCAACGTAAAGAATTAAACAGTCCACACTATCCTTGCCACTTTTCTAATATACACAAATCTTGGAATCACGATTGACGAATCCACCGGCACTAACAATATATATACTGTATAAATATATTCAGTTATTGTCAATGCCTCCACCCTACACACTACTCATTACATAAATATACTCCCCCCCCCCCCCCCAACCTAGTCTATATCTCACAGACTCTATCATATATATATTGTACCGGTACTCTCATAAGCAAGTCTTCTACTCTGGTATTTATATTGTATTGCTATTGTGTTATGTTAAATATTCATACTATTGCTTAAATGTTCATCATACTACTTCTTCTGTAAATAAAGTAATATAAACTGTACCGGTATAATACACTTCCATAATAGGAGAGTAAGGAAGAAATGGAGCTTGGAAAATACAAACAAATGCCAGTATATACTCTAAAATTACACAACATTCAAATGAAAATAATAGCAAGTGTAAACAATGCAGCTTAAACTCCAACCACGTAGGCAGAAGCTTGAGGAGAGATTTCAAATGAATAAGAAAGTGCTCCCAAAATAGCTACACTCGACCATTTTCTTCGGTCCTGCAATAGTTTAGATGCTTATGTTCTGGGTGAGGTGTCCCGAGTTCGAATCCCGGGAGGACCATATGTTTTCATTAGTTTATTGAAGTACATTGGGGTTTGTTGTTCCCTAAGCTGCCTGGCCGAACAGCCGCGAGTCCCTGAGAGAGGCCATGGCCACGATCGGGCTTTCCCACAGAGCTCTCATTGAGTGTAGATTGTGTTGTTGGCGTAAGTGGTTGTGTGAAATGCAGTCTTCTATGATGTGTTTAATGGTATGGGGTGCTGTGTTACATCCCGGGCAGGCGTCGACAACGGAGTCAACGGGGTTTGTAATTGATGATTAATGTAAGAACGGGGCGTTACTTATTTAACCCCTTGTGTGCAGACAATGCCTTTTTAATTTTATTCTAGCTATATTTAGACGATTTTGTGTAGTTTTGCTGTGTGTTTTTCCTGGGGACAGATAGCGAGTCTGTAATTTTAAGAGGAACCGAAAAATGTACACATTTATCTTGCAAGGGGGTCTATGGGGTAGGTTGACTAAATGTATATTATCACCAACCCACCCATTAACTATCAAATAAACCTAATTAATGGAATCAATGAAACTAATGAATACATGAAAGCAGATACTGTCATAAATACGAACGTCCAGAACGAGGTTACGGAAAATAGGCTGGCGTCCGCTTAACCCTCTCTGACATATGACGCGATTTTGAGCCTATTAGGGATACTTTAAATCCTTTGTTACCATCAGGGGTGTTTAGAAACCTTTAGTTTAGTTACTTCAACCTCTGCAGTTGTCTTTGAGTTAGCTGTGGGCAGAACACTAATTTTGGAGAGGTAATTATAAGAGTGAGAGAACTCTATTTCTTATTGCTAATCTGGCAACCTCTGCGTCATATGAGCGTGAAAGGGTGGGGACACTGGTTATTTTGGCGGGTCTAATTATTTATATATTAATTTATTTTTTAGTTTCCTCCTTAGACCTCCATCAAACTAAAAAAAGACAAAAAAATCCATTAGATCCCCCTTAGAGATTAATTTGTATATTTTTCGGTAGAAAAATGTCACGGCCAAAGGCCAGTTACAGGCTCGCTATTGCTCGTCAGGAAAAATAAATTGACACCTAAAGAGCACGATAGGTCTTAAAGTTGACAAAGAAATGGGGCGAAAGGTCTAAAATTCGACAAACTAATGGGGGCAAAAGTCTTAAAATATCAAAACTAATGGGAATAACATTAAGGCAGGAAGGGGACCAGAAATACGGCCCACCTCGTGTGGGAAAAAAATAAATAAAATAAGAGTAAGCAACCACACAAACTGGAACCCAGAGCAAGTCTAGTCCAGCCAGCATTCCTGATCGCCGTATACCACTTTCACTGGCTGGCTTGCTATACGATACGTTTGATCTCTCTTTCTTTCTTCTTTCTTTCATTCTTTCTTTCTTTTTTCTCTCTTAAGTCAACTCTGTCACTCACTCTCTCACACAAACACTCTCTCACACAAACACTCACTCACACAAACACTCACACAAACACTCTCACACAAACACTCACACAAACACTCACACAAACACTCACACAAACACTCTCACACAAACACTCTCACACAAACACTCACACAAACACTCTCTCACACAAACACTCTCTCACACAAACACTCACTCACACAAACACTCACTCACACAAACACTCTCTCACACAAACACTCACACAAACACTCTCTCACACAAACACTCTCTCACACAAACACTCTCTCACACAAACACTCTCTCACACAAACACTCACCAAGCTTATGTCTACTACTAAATACGACATAAGAGATAGACAAAACAAACTGAAATGATTACTGAAATATTTTGGCCAGTCCAAATATAGAATGTAAGGTATCTTAATATAACCCCCTAGAAATACTATAGAATGTAAGGTATCTTAATATAACCCCCTAGAAATACTATAGAATGTAAGGTATCTTAATATAACCCCCTAGAAATACTATAGAATGTAAGGTATCTTAATATAACCCCCTAGAAATACTTTCTCTAAAGTATCTACCTATTTTATCCTCCCCTTTTTCCTCAGCTAACCTAATCCCACAAGGACCCCAATGGAAATACGCCTAACGGCCTTATTGGGCTATCCTTAGTTGGAATTATGCAAAGCTGGTACATGTCATATTTGTAACATACTATGTGGTACCAACTCTGTAAAATGCTAACTGAATAAATATTATTATTATTATTATTATTATTATTATCTCTCACACTCTCTCTCTCTCTGTCTCTTTCTCAATCATTCTCACTCACTTTCACTCTAACCCTCTATCATTCACTCTCTCAAGTCTACTAACTCTCTCTCTCTCTCTCTTCCCACTTACATTCCAGCTCTTCTCATACACTTTCACTGGCAAGGCTTATTACGCTTTTCAGATCTTCCCTCTTACGCTATCTTCAATCTCTCTCTCTTTCTCTTGCTCTCTCTCTCTTTCTCTTTTCATCTTCTCTCTCTCTCTCTCTCTCTCTCTCTCTCTCTTTACTCTTCTATTCACTCTCTTTGCTGTATTTCCTTTCACATATGTTCTTTATTTGTTTTGATTAATTTCCATGCTACTGATTGTATTGAATATCTACCGCTAACTTTACTATTTGTGTTGCTAATATACTTTCACTGACAGAGCTATTCTATTCTATTCTATTTCATTGTATATACTCAAGCCCAATCCCCACTTTTCCTTTCTTCTTTTCCCTTTTCCTTTTTTTTTGGGGGGGGGGGGCCGACTCAAGACAGAACCGAAATAGGGACAACACAACAGAAAACAAGGAACACAAAAATAGGGACAACACAACAGAAAACAATGAACACCCAAAAACAAAACACAAATTCGCACATACTTTCGCTAAATACCCGTTTATGAACAGTTATTTTTGTGTTGGCCTCCGTTCATTTTCTTCGGTGGCTTAACCCTTACAGTACCGGCGCCGTCTTTTGTTTTTTATTTCAGCTGTAGGCCTATTTAGACGATTTTATGAAGCTTAGGAAGGATATATGGTAGCTAAAAGGAGCAATTGAGATCTAGTCTAATATCTTAACGGGTAGACATCCTTCTTAAGCTGAATAAAACCATCTAATAGTTGCCAGAATGTAATGAGAAGGATGGGTTAACCCGTTGAGGATTAGGAGTTTATTATGGCTATCATTAGACATTGTATACAGCTTAGGAAGGATCTGTGGGCATCCAAAGAGTCAAGCCTATCTCAATTAACCCGATTAACTTCCATATAACAATTAAAAACTTTCAATTAGCCATCTGCCTTCCATACATCCTTCCTAATCTATATAAAAGCGTCTAATAGTAGCCAGAAAATAGAAAAGAAACGCATCATCGTATCTTGAAAGGGTTAATTTTTTTTCTCGCTGAGTCTACCTTTTTTCACCGCTACTTTCGCTCTCATTTCACCCGATATCTCTCTCTCTCTCTCTCTCTCTCTCGCTTAAGGGGTGATGGTTGCCTTTTCTGGCCCCCCTTATCCCTCATGTTTTGCCCCATTAGTTTTGAAATTTTAAGGTGTTCGCCCCATTAGTTTGGCGATTTCAAGACCTTTCACCCCCTTTCTTTGTCAATATTAGGACCTTTCGTGCAATGTAGGTGTCGATATTTTCATGGCGAGCGATAGAGAGCCTGTAATTGTGGGAGGAAAGGCCGGGAAATTTTTCTATCGAAAAATGTACAAATTTACCTTGGGGGTGTTTTTTAAACTTGATAGAGGTCTGGGGAGGAAACTAACAACACTATAAACAACTATAAATATACAGTATATATATCAGCAAATAAATACGACCATCCCCCCTTAATTAAGATCTTTGGGAGCTATGGGGCGACTTTTCTCTCTCTCTCTTTCTTTCTTTCGTCTAATATACTTTCACTGCCAGAAGTACTTTCGCTAAATTTCGGTATAGGGAGAGTCAGTTTTTAGGCATATATTCACTTTCTCAGGTAGTTTTAATTTCACTTACTTTCTTTAGTTATAATTTAATTCTACTTTTCTATTGACTAATTTCATTGCTTTACGATTTGTTCACTGTTTTGGCATTATTAACTCTCTTCGCTAGCCTTACTTTTTATTCGGCTAATATACTTTCACTGTCAGGGTTACTTTCGCTACCAACCCGTTTATGGACAGTCACTTGTTAGACATTCATTCACTTTCTTAGGTAGTTTCAATTTCTCTTCCTTTATTTTTGGTTCTGCTTTGCTATATTTAGTTTCTACTGTTTTTGTAATTGACTTCATTGTCTTATTATTTTTGTATTTTCTATTGAGTATGTTTTCTATTGAGTATGTTTTCTATTGAGTATGTTTTCTATTGAGTATGTTTTCTATTGAGTATGTTTTCTATTGAGTATGTTTTCTATTGAGCATGTTTTCTATTGAGTATGTTTTCTATTGAGTATGTTTTCTATTGAGTATGTTTTCTATTGAGTATGTTTTCTATTAAGTATGTTTTCTATTGAGTATGTTTTCTATGGAGTATGTTTTCTATTGAGTATGTTTTCTATTGAGTATGTTTTCTATTGAGTATGTTTTCTATTGAGTATGTTTTCTATTGAGTATGTTTTCTATGGAGTATGTTTTCTATGGAGTATGTTTTCTATTGAGTATGTTTTCTATTGAGTATGTTTTCTATTGAGTATGTTTTCTATTGAGTATGTTTTCTATTGAGTATGTTTTCTATGGAGTATGTTTTCTATTGAGCATGTTTTCTATTGAGTATATTTTCTATTGAGTATGTTTTCATACTTCTTTCATTGTGACTTTAATAACTTTTTATTTTTATTTTGACTTTATTAATTGTCTACGTGTTTCCACGAGCTATTGACTTTGACTACAGCAGGGGTTAAACAGATTAGGCCCATATAGTACACCACTATTTGAAAGGGTTAAAGGGAGGTTTTCTGGACGCCATTCTCCCTTATGTTTAGCCCCATTAGTTTGTAGATTTTAAGACATTCGCCCCCTTAGTTTGGTGATTCTAAATAGCTTGCACCACACACTGCACACATTATCTCAAAGGAAGGTCTTGGAGGGTTTGTTGTTAAGCTTAATAGAGGTCTAGGAGGGTTTGTTGTTAAGCTTAATAGAGGTCTAGGGACGAAACTAAACAATTCAAATAAACTATATAAATAAACAAATACATAAATACTGATCCCCTTAACCCCTGCTGTACCGGCGACGTCTCCCCTTAACCCCTGCTGTACCGGCGACGTCTCCCCTTAACCCCTTCTGTACCGGCGACGTCTTACGGTCTTATATATTCTATGCTTGCTATATTTAGACGCCTTTATGCAATATAAGAATGATCTGTGGTAGTAAAAAGGGTTAAGTGATATAGTTCCAATCCTGTTAATGGCTGGGGGCTCTTTGAAACTGAATAACATCGTCTAATAGTAGCCAGAAGAAAATGACAAAGACGTCGCCGGTACAGAAGGGGTTAACAAGAGACTAGGGTCATATATTAGAGCAATAATTGAAAGGGTTAAGGGGGGGGGGGGTTGCTAGTCATATATCGTTCACTTTCACCACCTTTTTTTCGCCGCTACTCTCGCTCTCATTTCACCCCTTATCTCTCCCCCTTACGACTTCGGGAGCTATGGGCCAACTTTTTTCTTCTCTTTTCTTATTTTTTTCTCCGTCGGGACTTAATTAGAGGGTTATTACCGCTCGTACCACTCTTGTTGTTGTTCTTCCGCTTGTTGGATTGAATCAGCCGAAATAATTGTCAGGTGAGAGCGAGACTATGATAACGGATACCTACAGGTTCCTCTTGAGGGAGCCCACCTCGCTGTTTATTTTCTCTTTCTCTCCCTCTCTTTTTGGCTTGTATCCATTCGGCACCATTCAGCCTACTGTTTTAAAACGCATACCCCCATCCAGGTGTCAATATTTTCCTGGCGAGCGGTAGCGAACCAGCATATATATATTTTGTTTTGACAGCAAGCTAAATTTGTACATTTTTCGATAGAAAAATTTCTACGGCGAAGCCGTATTTCTCCATGCAATGCTGGCTCGCTATCACTCGCCAGGAAGAAATCGACACCTGGATGGGGATAAACGTCTTAAAACAGTTGGCTGAATGGGGCCGAATGGATACAAGCCAGGACAAGAGAGAAAAGGAGATAAATATAAAAAAAGACGGTGACCCCCCTTAAACTGGTTCACATTGGCTTATGATAAACATAATAAAACGTGAAATATTTTGCATTGATTGGTCAAGGTCTCTCTCTCTCTCTCTCTCTCTCAGAAAACAACCCCACTATACCCCCCCCCCCACTACCCAACCCCCTGACCACAGCCCCTCTTACACCACTAGTCTATCTATCTACGTTTCTATCTATCTAAGTATTTATCTATCTATCTAAGTATCTATCTACCTACCTATCTATCTATGTATCTATCTACCTACCTATCTATGTATGTATCTATCTATGTATCTATCTACCTACCTATCTATCTATGTATCTATCTACATACCTACCTACCTATCTATCTATATATATACATCTATAAATCTATCTACCTACGTTTCTATCTATCTAAGTATTGTTCTATATATATAAGTATCTATATATCTACCTATCTATCTATGTATCTATCTACCTACCTACCTATCTATCTATATACAGTATATATATATATATATAAATCTATCTATCTATCTATCTAAGTATCTACCTACCTATCTATCTATCTATCTATCTAGCTATCTATCTATCCACCACCACCGCCCTCTGACCACAACTCTCCTCCTCCTAGTTCACTATTCTAGCTTTATCTATCTATATCTATCTATCTATCAATCTATCTATATCTATCTATCTATCTATCAATCTATCTATATCTATCTACCTACCTACCTATTTAAGTATCTACCTGTCTATCATCTATCTATATATCTATCTATCTACCCACCACCACCACCGCCTCTGACCACCGCCCTCCCTCCTCCTATTCCACTAATCTAACTTTATCTAGCTCGCTCTCTGTCTGTCTCTCTCTATATCTATCCATATATCTATCTATCTATCGAAGTATATACCTACCGTACCTATTTATATATTTATCTACCAATATATCTAAGTATCTATCTAGCTACCCATCTATCTATCTACCCACCACCACCACCACCGCCTCTGACCACAGCCCCTCCTCCTCCTAGTCCACTAATCTAACTTTCTCTAACCAGTACAAAAAACAGGGCTAGCCAGACCACTTCCTATGAGGCTGCTTTCTCTCTGGTTCTGCCCCCTACCCCTGCCCCCGGACCCCTGTTTCTACCGCTAACCCTGCAACCTTGTCCCTACTATAACTCCCTTTGTTGTGCCCCTGTACCTCTATTTCTACTCATGCCCCTGCCAGAACTCATAGACCCCTGTTTCTACTTCTAACCCTGTAACTTTGCCCCTACCAGAAATCCTTTGTATGTGCCAACTGTACCTCTGTTTACTCATGCCCCTGCCCCTGCCCCTGCTGCCCGGACCACTGTTTCTACCCCTAACCAGTAATCTTGCTCCTACCATAACTCCCTTTGTTGTGCCCCTGTACCACTATTGTTAGTCATACCCCTGCCAGAACTCATATACCCCTGTTTCTACTTCTAACCCCGTAACTTTGTCCATACCAGAAGTCCTTTGTATGTGCCAACTGTACCGCTGTGTTTACTCATACCCCTGCCAGAACTCATAAACCCCTGTTTGAGTATATATACCCCTACCTCTAACCCGTAACCCTTCCCCTACAATAAGTTCCTTGTTTGTGCCAACTGTACGGTACCTATTTCGAGGTAGGCCTTTTGGTCCTCCCCTGATTCCCTCTATTAGTTTGGAGATTTTAGGCCATTTCACTCCATTATTTTAGCAATAAAAAGGGGCTTCACCCCTTTCAAGTGTCGATTTTTTTCTGGGCGAATGATAGCGAGCCTGTAATTTAGAAGAAATCGGTCTTCGGCCTATCGGCCGGGACTCTTTTCAATCGAAAAATGTACAAATTTAGCTTGAAGGAGGTCTGGATAGGCCTTTATTCAAATGTTGAAGGAAGTCTGGGAAGGATTTTTTGTTTTACTAGGGAACGAACTAAAATACATGGCTCGAAAATGGTAAAAGCAAACAAAATCCTTAATAATAATTGAACAAAATATCATAATAACCCCCAAGACGTCAGACCAAATAGTCTTAACTTAAGATACCATTAATTGACACGTAAAGTTTCTGATTTCCTCCGTTTCACCTAACTATAAGAACCTGAACTGGCTAAAGTTGTCTGAATGTGAATTTCTTCCTTTGTACAGAAGAGTAATTTGTGATAAGTCGGATTTCTCTACCATAAAGACCCTATAGTAACAGATATTAGCCAACCTCCGCCATATTGGTGCTACTGGGTGTCATTAGTCTCTGTATCCTCAAATAAGTATCAGTTTGACTACTTCCACACGACCCCTGCCAATGTCCCTGGCTCCCTGCCCCTTAGTCTGTGTGTGCCCCTGCTGAACCCTGTATACACTCTCTGTTTGACTCAACCCCCCACGACCCCTGCCAGTACCCCTGCCCCTTAGTTGTACCCCTGCTGAACCCTGTAATATATACCTATGTGTTACCACTCTCTGTTTGGCTCTACCCCACGACCCCTGCCCCTATGTGTGTACCCCTGCTGAACCCTGTAATATATACCTATGTGTTACCACTCTCTGTTTGGCTCTACCCCACGACCCCTGCCCCTATGTGTGTACCCCTGCTGAACCTGTATATACGGTACCTATGTGTTACCACTCTCTGTTTGGCTCTACCCCACGACCCCTGCCCCTATGTGTGTACCCCTGCTGAACCCTGTAATATATACCTATGTGTTACCACTCTCTGTTTGGCTCTACCCCACGACCCCTGCCCCTATGTGTGTGCCCCTGCTGAACCCTGTAATATATACCTATGGGTTACCACTCTCTGTTTGGCTCTACCCCACGACCCCTGCCCCTATGTGTGTACCCCTGCTGAACCCTGTAATATATACCTATGGGTTACCACTCTCTGTTTGGCTCTACCCCACGACCCCTGCCCCTATGTGTGTGCCCCTGCTGAACCCTGTATATACCTATGTGTTACCTCTACATGTTTGACTCTTACCAAATGACCCCTGCCAGTGTCCCTTCCCTTGTGTTTATTTGTTTGATTTTTGTTTTATACTTGGTGTCTGAGAACATTGTTGTCCTTCTTTTTCTTCTTTTTTTTTTTAGCTTGAAGGTGATCTATAGGACAAATTGAAAAAATACTCGAAAGTTGCAAGCACACTAGAATAATACAATGGAAATAATACAAACAAACACGCAATAACCACCCAAAATGTCGGATGAGCGAGTGCTATGTTGGAATAAAAAGGGCTCGTTTGAAACCATCTTCGTCGGTGCCCTTGACTTTGACCCTTGGTACCGTACTTTCCCCTATATTTATTGTCCCTTACACACGGCCCAACCTTGGTCTAGTGCTGCCCCTGAACCCTATCTATCCCCCACCCCTTCCCTGTTCTCCAACTTGTCCCTACCCAAATGTCTCAATTATTCACCCCCCCCCCCCCCCCCCCCCCACTCTTTGTTCATTCTCTTAGTCCCTATCTCTGTTCTCCATATTATCCCTACTCGTTTGTCCAGAAGACGCCATTACCTTCCCATCAAGTTTTCGAAGCTATCCCGAACTGAATCGAATCTTCTCACTAATGTTTTGCCTAAAATGTACAAGTGTCCGGAGTTTCGTTTGGATGGTCGAGGGTTCACGATTAATGTCTTATAGAGTGCACCCCTAACTTTTGGAGGACACTGTACAAAGGGGTTTAGAGTGTATCAGTAACTTTTGGAGGACATTGTAGACAGGGATGTTCTTGGTATGTGCCCCTTTGTGTTGAATAGGTTACGCATTTCAGTTACGGGAGGTTAACCCTTTCAAGATCCGATGACGCATTTTGACACTTATTATGGCTTCTAGTAGACGCTTTCATTCAGATTAGGAAGAGTATATGGAAGCCAGATGGTTAATTGATATAGTCTTTACCCTTGTAATTCCCACAGATCATTCTTGAATTGCATAACATTGTCAAATAATAGCCAGAATAGGCCTACTGCCAAAATGCGTCATAATCTTTAAAGTGTAAATACACTCCACTATAGCTCTCCTTCCATCCATTACCACCACCATCACCACACATCCTTCATTCCTGAGCCGTATCAACACAAAGCCTCAGTAACAGACACTCTCTCACTCTTTAACTCACCCTTCACACTTCAATATATAATACTCTCACACTTCATATCCACTAAACCTACACCCCACCACCACCATTATTTTACCTACTGTCCAAAACACCTCCCTACACCATCACACCCACCACCACCACCCAACAAAGGCAACAACACATCCCTAACATACCCGAGCCATATCAACACAAAGCCTCAGTAACAAACACTCTCTCACTCTCTCACCTTTCACACTTCAAGATATAATACTCTCGACACTGCCACAGGTTCATCTGCATTACACCAACACCACCACCATCATCAATACAATACCACCACCACCATTATTGTATCTACTGTCCAACACACTTCCTTACACCATCACCATTATTGTACCTACTATCCAACCTACCTACCTATGTGGAGTTCGCCACTCTTGCTAGTGGCACCGAAGAGCGCACCGCCCTCCGTTGTTGTTTGAGAATTGGTGCAGCAGACTATTCGAAGAGGTGGATCGCACCCTTGTGGAGATGGGCTCGTCTGGCACTTTTTGTAGTTCGACATCGAGAGCTCTCTTGAAGCTGTCTAACGAGACACCTCTATGTCTCATACTCGCCGCGGGAGTTTGTTGAAGAGACGTGCTCCTCTATGTGATAACCAGACCTCTCGCAGAGAGCCCATAGCACCCCGATTTTTCATCTTGAGGATATCGCAAAAGAGGGTGTACGAGAGCGAGGTGGAGGGACAGAGGGGGAGAGGTAGACCGAATATGAGGTGGAAGGATGGAGTGAGGAACTACATGAACGAAGGCGGTGCTGGTTGGGGGGAGGGGTGTCGACTGACTGGGGACAGAGGTGCATGGGGGCGGTTCGTTCGTGGCCACCCCTTCGGGGATCACGGCGTCAGGCAATAGATAGATAGATAGATAGGATATCGCATTCCCAGCCTCTCCTCTCACTGAACTTCATTGCTATTGGGGTATGTAGATTTGGTACAAAACCCTCTGCGATTTTCCACGTATATATTATTAAGTATCGTTCTATTCCCTTCTACGTTCCCACGTATATATTATTAAGTATCGTTCTATTCCCTTCTACGTTCCCACGTATATATTATTAAGTATCGTTCTATTCCCTTCTACGTTCCCACGTATATATTATTAAGTATCGTTCTATTCCCTTCTACGTTCCCACGTATATATTATTAAGTATCGTTCTATTCCCTTCTACGTTCCCACGTATATATTATTAAGTATCGTTCTATTCCCTTCTACGTTCCCACGTATATATTATTAAGTATCGTTCTATTCCTTCTACGTTCCCACGTATATATTATTAAGTATCGTTCTATTCCCTTCTACGTTCCCACGTATATATTATTAAGTATCGTTCTATTCCCTTCTACGTTCCCACGTATATATTATTAAGTATCGTTCTATTCCCTTCTACGTTCCCACGTATATATTATTAAGTATCGTTCTATTCCCTTCTACGTTCCCACGTATATATTATTAAGTATCGTTCTATTCCCTTCTACGTTCCCACGTATATATTATTAAGTATCGTTCTATTCCCTTCTACGTTCCAACGAATACAGCTTTAGTGATTGTAAACGATCCCAATAGTGTAACTGTTTTACTGAGTTTATGTGTGAGGTGAAGTTCCTTTGTACACTTTCTAAGTCATTAATCTCACCTGCTTTGTATGGGGATGTTAATACGTTACAGTATTCTAGCCGCGGTACCACCACCACCACCACTATTATTTTACCTACTCCCAACACACCTCCCTACACCACCACCATCACCATCCAACAAAGGTAACCCTATCCCCAACATTCCTAAGTCGTATCCACACAAAGCCTCAGTAACAGACACTCCCACACACTCTTTACCTCACCGTTCACACATCAATATATAATACTGTCACACTGCCTGGTTCATCTCCACCATACTCACCACCACCATTTTACCTACTGTCCAACACACCTCCCTATTCCTCCACCACCACCATCATCACCACTACCACCACCACCATCACCAAAACAAAGCGACTTGACAACCAGATAGTAAGTAAGCAAAGCTATCTAACAAGCCATAAATAAACAAAGCCACATACAAGCCAGGTATCCAGTGGTGGTGGTGAAGGGTCAATAAACAGACACTATCAGAGGATAACCACACGTCACCTAGAATTAAGCATCACAGAATTATTATCCCTATTTGGTTCCGTGTGTGTGTGTGTGTGTGTGTGTGTGTGTGTAATGGTCAGCATTGTACGGTACCATGTACCGGTATGTATAAT
Organism: Paralithodes platypus; assembly: GCA_032716605.1. NCBI lineage: Eukaryota > Metazoa > Arthropoda > Malacostraca > Decapoda > Lithodidae > Paralithodes > Paralithodes platypus. The sequence continues at coordinate 57,232,495 of CM064568.1, forward strand.
GTTGAGTTAGTGCATCACACGCTCTCTCTCTCTCTCTCAGTACATACATACTCCTTACACAACACTGGTCATCATCAACTAACAACACATGCTCTAGTAGTCTTCAAATATGCACTACGTAAAACTAGTTGGATTTCTCTGAAAACTTTCGCTGAGTGGCTTGTCTAGCTTGTCCAAACCTAACATGTTGATTTTCGGTGTGAGCATCTTGGATTCGAATCCACGGACTGCCACATGTGTTTGTAAATTTCATTAATCGATTTTAGGAGTATAGTTGGTTGTTGGAAGGAACATAATAATGTATACTAGATTACAACAGCCTACCAACACGTCTTGAACAAGGCAGGGGACACGATTAGCAGACCTTAACCCCTTGAGGATCAGGATACGTTTTGACAGTATATTCTGGCTATTACTAGACGGTTGTATTCTGAATAGGAAGGGTATATGGTAGTCAGAGGGTTAATTGAGATAGTCTTTGCCCTTGTAATGCCTACAGATCCTCCCTAAGCTGTTTCAGATCGTCTACAGATAACCAAAATAAACTGCTAAAATACGTCATGACTCTCAAGAGGCTAAGGCCCTCCTAAATCACCTCCCAAATTGAATAACTTCCTCTTTGAGGCATATGATATCTGTCCACCAAATTTCGTTAAAATCTCCGGACCGCCTCCTATATTGAATCACTACTTCCTTAGCGCATATCCTATCTGCCCACCAAATTTCGTGAACATATGTTAATAACTTTCTGAGATATTTTGTTTACAGACAATCAGTAAAACAAACGGACAGACAAACAAACGGAGGCGAAAACGTTCCAATCCGTTGGTGGACTATCAAGCAGAGGAAGCAGGATGGGGGAGGTGGGAGGGGGGGGGGGAAAGAAGGGGAGAAAGAGGGGTCACAGGGGGGGGGGGGGGGGGGCGAGGAGGGGATGTGGGAGGGGAGTAGAAGGGGATGGGGAGGGGAGAAGATGATGGGGGGAGGGGGAAGGGGTAAGTGGACTGACCACTTTCTCCACCAGTTAGAATTTCCTCCTCAATCCTTTACTTCTTCCTCCACTTTTTTTTTGTTCTTGTTCTTCTTCTTCCTTTTCCCCATCCTCTTAAGTAATTCTATTCCCCAATTTCTTCTTTTTTTCTTCTTCTTCCTCCTACTCCTCCTCTTTTAGTTATTACATTCCCCAGTTTCTTCTATTATTTTTTCTTTTCCTCTTTCCTCTTCCTCCTCCTCCTTTTAGTTATTCTGTTCCCCAGGTTCTTCATTTTGTTTTCCTGTCTTATTATTCTTCTTATTATTATTATTATTCTTCCTCCTCCTCCTCTTTTAATTATTCTATTCCCCAGTTTCTTCTATTTTTACCTCTCATCCTCCTTCTTTTTGTTATCCTATTCCCGTTTCTTCTATTTTGTTTTCCTTTCCTCTTCTCTTTTTTGTATTCCTCTTCCTCCTCCTCCTCCTACTACTCTGCTTCCTCCTCCTCCTCCTACTACTCTGCTTCCTCCTCCTCCTCCTACTACTCTGCTTCCTCCTCCTCCTCCTACTACTACTCTGCTTCCTCCTCCTCCTCCTCCTCCTACTACTCTGCTTCCTCCTCCTCCTCCTCCTACTACTCTGCTTCCTCCTCCTCCTCCTCCTACTACTACTCTGCTTCCTCCTCCTCCTCCTCCTCCTACTACTCTGCTTCCTACTACTCTGCTTCCTCCTCCTCCTCCTCCTCCTACTACTCTGCTTCCTCCTCCTCCTCCTCCTACTACTCTGCTTCCTCCTCCTCCTCCTCCTCCTACTACTCTGCTTCCTCCTCCTCCTCCTCCTACTACTCTGCTGCTTCCTCCTCCTCCTCCTCCTCCTACTACTCTGCTTCCTCCTCCTCCTCCTCCTCCTACTACTCTGCTTCCTCCTCCTCCTCCTCCTACCACTACTCTGCTTCCTCCTCCTCCTCCTCCTCCTCCTACTACTCTGCTTCCTCCTCCTCCTCCTACTACTCTGCTTCCTCCTCCTCCTCCTACTACTCTGCTTCCTCCTCCTCCTCCTCCTCCTACTACTCTGCTTCCTCCTCCTCCTCCTCCTCCTACTACTCTTTCTCCTCCTCCTCCTCCTACTACTCTTTCTCCTCCTCCTCCTCCTACTACTCTTTCTCCTCCTCCTCCTCCTACTCTGCTTCCTCCTCCTCCTACTCTGCTTCCTCCTCCTCCTCCTACTCTGCTTCCTCCTCCTCCTCCTACTCTGCTTCCTCCTCCTCCTCCTACTCTGCTTCCTCCTCTTCCTCCTCCTCCTCCTACTCTGCTTCCTCCTCCTCCTCCTACTCTGCTTCCTCCTCCTCCTCCTCCTCTGCTTCCTCCTCCTCCTCCTCCTCTGCTTCCTCCTATCTAATAACCTAAACAAAGCAATAAATACAAGCATCCCTCTACGAAACCGGCGCCCAGCAGGCAAATATAAGCCAAAATGGTGGAATAATGAAATAAAAAACATCCTCTTAGTAAAAAAGCAGGCATACCAAAAATATAAGGCAACTCAGAATAATAGCGATAAATTAGAACACGATAGACTGCGTCGAACAACCAAAAATCTCATCAAAGGAAGTAAGAAGAATCTGGAACTTCATATTGCCAGCTCCAGCAAGTCCAATCCGAAAGAATTTTACAGCTATATAACGAACAGAAAAACGGTAACTTCAACAATAGGCCCACTTGTTGCGGAAAATGGAGATCATACAGATAACAAAGTACAAATGGCGAATATCCTAAATAACTATTTTGCATCAGTTTTCAACGTCGGAAGATACTACCGGTAACCGACCTACCCCTACGAATCAATCAAATGGCACTGAGCTCGAAAACTTTACGATTTATGAAGACGATATCCTGTTCGCATCAACAATTTGAAAGTTAATAAAACCCCAGGCCCTGATAAAATATCCCCAAGGATCCTAAAAGAAGCAAAACACGAATTATTAAACCCACTCGCAAATCTGTTCAACAAATCATTGAATGTTGGGATAGTTCCAAACGAATGTAAACTAGCTAACGTGACACCCATATACAAAAAAGGAAATAAGTCCTCTCCCGGCAATTATCGACCAATTAGCTTAACATCGGTAACGGGCAAATTAATGGAAACCATTATAAGGGACAAAATAGTAAAACATTTGGAAGAAAATAATTTAATAAAAGATTCTCAGCACGGTTTTAGAAATAAACGTTCATGCTTAACAAACTTACTCGACTTCTTCAATGATGTTTACAAATCATATGATAAGGATAGAGCAGTTGATATAATATATCTCGATTTTCAGAAAGCTTTCGATACCGTACCCCACAAGAGACTAATTGACAAAATAAAAGCTCATGGCATAACAGGAAAAACTCTGAAATGGCTCGAAAATTGGCTCTCAGACCGTAAACAACGAGTTGTAATAAATGGTGAAGAATCGGATTGGTGCAAAGTAAATAGTGGCGTTTCCCCAGGGTTCGGTATTAGGTCCTATTCTTTTTATAATTTACATAAACGACTTAGACGAAGGAATAGAATGCAAAATTTCGAAATTTGCTGACGATACAAAAATTACTAATAAAGTAACCTCAACAGTACATTAGCAAAAACTACAAGGTGACCTAGACACTTTAGAAAACTGGGCAGAAAAATGGCAAATGAAATTCAACATAGAAAAATGCAAAGTATTACACATCGGTAGTAACAACGCTAAAAAAGATTACTCAATGAACAACATTCAACTATCAAATACAAATAATGAAAAGGATCTGGGAGTTTATAATATCAAGTGACCTGAAGCCGAGTAAACAGTGTACAGAGGTAATAAAAACTGCTAATAAATTGGTGGGTTTCATCGGCAGAACATTCAAATTCAAATCAGAAAAAATCATACTTACTCTATTCAACTCATTGGTGCGTCCCCATCTCGAATACTGCGTGCAATTCTGGTCACCGTACTACCAAAAGGACATAAACAAACTTGAAAGGGTGCAACGCAGAGTCACTAAAATGATACCTAGATTGCGTAATAAACCGTACGAAGAGCGCTTAAAAGAACTAAATTTGTTTAGCTTAACAAAGCGCAGAATGAGAGGTGACCTAATAGAGGTGTTCAAAATCTTCAAGGGATTCAGCAACCTAAATGTAAGCGAATTATTTACGATCAATCAAGCAAACACGAGAAACAATGGTTATAAGATTATAGGCAAGCGTTTTCATTCTCACGAGGCGAAGCATTTCTTCTTCAACCGCGTTGTGAATAATTGGAACAGACTACCCTCGAACATTGTAAACTGTAATACTGTCGAAACATTTAAGAACCATCTGGATAAACACATGGCAAATAACCCCCGATTAACACAGTTTCTTTCAGAATAACGCGCAACGAAATGTCAACGCATACCGCAATGTATATTGATTTTCATACATCTGTTCCCTTTCAGAATTGTAGTAAATAGAGTTAGCTTAGATTACAAATCAACTTCTTTTTTCTCCCTGTCCTGTTCGAATTTCCGTGTCAGTTTTTCAATACTGCATGGTATTTTTCCTATCTGTTTCCATGCCAGCATTAGCTGGAGGGAGTGGTGGGTGGGGAGGAGCCTTCTTCTTTGCTATCCTTTTCTCTACCTCGTAGTCAGTAGATTAGTAGTTTTAGATATCCAAACTGCCCCGTAAGGACCAATAGGTCTGTTGCAGTTTGTTCTCCTTTGTATTCCTTTGTATTCCTCCTCCTCCTCCTCCTACTCTGCTTCCTCCTCCTCCTCCTCCTCCTCTGCTTCCTCCTCCTCCTCCTCCTCTGCTTCCTCCTCCTCCTACTATGCTTCCTCCTCCTACTCTGCTTCCTCCTCCTCCTCCTACTCTGCTTCCTCCTCCTCCTCCTACTCTGCTTCCTCCTCCTCCTCCTACTCTGCTTCCTCCTCCTCCTCCTACTCTGCTTCCTCCTCCTCCTCCTACTATGCTTCCTCCTCCTCCTCCTACTCTGCTTCCTCCTCCTCTTCCTCCTACTCTGCTTCCTCCTCCTCCTCCTCCTACTCTGCTTCCTCCTCCTCCTACTCTGCTTCCTCCTCCTCCTCCTCCTCCTACTTTGCTTCCTCCTCCTCCTCCTCCTACTCTGCTTCCTCCTCCTCCTCCTACTCTGCTTCCTCCTCCTCCTCCTACTCTTCCTCTTCCTCCTCCTCCTCGTTCTTCCCCACGCTTCAGGGTTCAACATGTCCAACAAAGAACTTGGGCAATAAATGATACGAGTCACAGGAACCAAGAAAATATCAACCGCCCCAAAGAAGGTACACGTTAGCATTTACACCAAAGTTGAGGGCTATATTGCGATCTCATGCGACACACACACACACAATAACCAAGCTATCTCTCTCTCTCTCTCTCTCTCTCACACAATATCCAAGCTATGTCGATAATCATTCACTCACTCACGCTCTCTCTCTCTCAGTAGGGTTTGTTTAATCCGAGATGTACAGTCACTCATAAAAATTCGTGGACCTCCTTAATTTTTAATTATGGAAGAATATTTCTCGAATCGAATTTATGACTATTATTCTCTGTACATCAATTACAAAACTATACTATTTATTCGAAAGCAAATTCCATCAAATACTCAACCCAGATAGTTATAATTGCATAACTAAAAACGTAAAGGGTCCAACAAAAATTATAAGTGACTGTAGCCTCACTGAACCATCATTAAATGCACAAGAGCCGACAAATGTTTGACGTATTTCATAATGACCAGACTAACAGATTAGTCCAACTCAATCAAAGTCCGTCAGATAATGATTTGTATCTCGTGACAAATTATTATTAGTAAACCTGACGAATTGTTTACGTAAATTGTCTATTTCATGTTTTGTGTGTAAAACTTGAAATCCAATGTGATGCAAATTACAGTTGTCATCAGATTATTAAACACATAACATAAGAAAACAGGATTCTGCAGAAAGCCGATTGGCCCTCTCACATACAACCCTAATTATAAGGCCTATCAAAATTATTCCATTGTGTGTTCAGTCTCCCAAAATGGTGCCCAAATGAAAACAAAAGTTGTCCGATATATATACAGCAACGATACATAATTCTATACGGCAGGGTTACGAAAGCGAACGCATCTCTATTTCCGTTTACTAATTCTTAATAACGCACTTCTAAATTTACTGTTTGTAATACATTTGTTCTTTAATAGTTTCATATTGTTATAATTCTTCACTTTAATCTTTCAATAGCAGTAGTAGTAGTAGTATATTTATCATAATTATTGTTGTTATTATTATTATTATTATTCCAAGAAGGGTTAGGAGAGCAATTATAGTATCTCCAGTTCCGCTTTCTAATTTAAAAGACGCCCTACAAGAATTACTGAACCGCTAAAGCAAAACTTTTTCATATTTCTTCCTCAATTGCTTACTTCTGCTTATTAACTCCTGTATTATTATTAGTAGTAGTAGCTTTATAAAAGTTATTATATGCCTTATTATTGCCCGTCATATACAGTATATATATATATATATATATATATATATATATATATATATATATATATATATATATATATACTGTATATGTGTACACAACCATCTTGCTTTATCTTGTGTTCCTAACTTTGATTCTTCTGAATTCTAACTCTCTGGCTTAAAATTTCTTGTCACTCTCAAACTAAATATTTGTTGCGCTGTTTATCTCTCCCCTAATTCTACTGACTTTCCAAAATTCTTCGACTATCTAACTTCTAAAGCGGAACACATTCTATCCATCACTCCTTTCGCAGAAATCTCCATCCTAGATTTCAACGTTCACCAGCGCCAATGGCTCTCCTCTCTTTCCACTGACCAACCTGGTGAACAAGCCTACTTTCTATCCTAAATGACCTAGAGCAGTTAGGCCTAGTCCCCCTGAATAACTGTCTTGATAGCGTAATGCTTAAGTGCGCGGAATTTCGGTGTGAGTATCCTCGTTTCGAGACCTTGGAGTGCCACATGTATTTGTTGATTTCATTAATTGAGTTTAGAAGTGAAGTTGGTTGGTGAACACTACTACTACAGTGACCACTTTACCTGAGCTGCAACAGTTGCTGCAAGGAAGTCCTACCTGGGGAAGACAACATTACATATTGTTATAAACTTATATGATAGAAAAGAACAGATTGGTTATATATATAAAACAAATGCGATCTCCCCCCCCCCCCCCCGCCTCTCTCTCTCTCTCTCTCTCTGATACTGATATATATATATATATATATATATATATATATATATATATATATATATATATATATATATATATATATATATATATATATAATATATATATTCTGTCATATATTCATATATTTTACAACTTAAAATTATCATCAGCTCTACAAATGTATGTATACTGGCCCTAAAATACGGTAGACCTACATGCATTATTATCATTATTACCGTATTATTATTTGTTATTATATATACTGTATAGCCTATATATACCCCGTATATATATTATTATTTTTTTATTTTTTATTTTTTTTACAAGGTCACCCAGCACTGAGAATACCGGTACCAAACAGTGTGTCACATGAAAGCCGCGTCCAGTCTGCCAAGTATTCAAACAATATAGCCTACCTCCAGTTTGACACCCTGTAATAAAATATGGGCTACCAAATCAAATCGGCTAGACCGCTAGATAGTAAATAAAAGCCGAAAATCGCTAGAATAATGCCACACTCTCCAGAACGTCACTCTAACATGGCTCGAATCTCCAAAAAAACGTATAATTCATATATCTAGATGTAAAAGTTGGCCTCTAGATCGAAGTAAATACCTCTAGATCTAGCGGGAAAGTAGCTAAATTGTCAACACTGGTTATGGCTCATGGCTGTATGTGATAATAATTGTGATGATGATGTGGGTAGTGCACAATACCCACACCATAATGGGCGTGCATGGTGACGCCCCTAACCTTTCTAATGGGTCATGTGTGTGTGTGTGTGTGTGTGTGTGTGTGTGTGTGTGTGTGTGTGTGTGTGTGTGTGTGTGTGTGTGTGTGTGTGTGTGTGTGTGGGTGGGAGGTTACATACACACGCGCTCTCTCTCGCTGGTCTCAGTCACACACACACACACACACACACTTTTACTATACTTTATATCGGTATATATCTTTTTACGAGTGTAGTTTCATATGCAGTGGATATATCTCATAACAAATAATTGAAAGAAACTACACTCGCAATTCATTCATACTAATTTTACGTTCATACATAAGATCCCGACGAGGAACAGAACTTACGTAGGCAACTGTACGGTAGCACTAATAAGTCATGTCTCAGCTGGCATTACGTTTGGCTCGCTCTGTGCTGTATTAATGTCTCAGATGTTGAATACGGTGGGTATGTGTAGGAACCTATTTGTAGATCTCACTCAAAAAGAAGAAATCATGTTTGAATATTACTAATACCAATTATTGATCAAAACATAATTGGTGCCGAGACACCACTTATTAGGCCGACTGTACCTTTCACCTCCGGCTTGCCCATGATCATATCCCACTTTATCCGGTTTACGACAAAAGGGAAAGTGGCCTTGAGTTGCTTCTGGAGAACCATAAAGCTTTCATTAGTTTATTCAAGTGCATTGGGTTTTGTAATTGATGATTAATGTTAAGAACGGGGTGTTACGTAATTGTATAATTTGGTTAGCCATTATTCATTTAACCCCTTCTGTACCGGTGCCGTCCTTTTAACTTTATTATGGCTGCTATTATATACCCCTTCTGTACCAGGGACGTCTTTGTAATTATAATCTAGCTATATTTAGACGATGTGCAGTTTAAGAAGGATCTGTGGTAGTAAAAAGAGTTAAGTGAGATAGTTCGAAACCTGTTAATTGCTGGAGGTCCTTATTAAACTGGATCAAATCGTCTAACAGAAACCAGAATAAAGTTAAAAGGACGTCACCGGTACAGAAGGGGTTAATTAGAGCATCTCCTACCTAGACCTCTACAAGCTTAAAATAAAGTCATAAACATCCGCAACCTCCCCCTTCTAGATATAGGCCTAATAGTACATTTTTCGGTGGAAACATGTCAGGCCCATTTTTTTTATTTTTTTATTGCAGGGTCGCTAACGCTCGCAAGTAAAAAATAGACACCTAGATGGCAAGAATATTAATATTGACAAAGAAATGGAGTGAACAATCTTAAAATCGACAAACTAATGGGCCGAACGTGTTAAAATCTCAAAACTAATGGGACTAAACATGAGGGAGAAGGGGGTCCGTAAATAATCAAATACCTTCCCTTAAGTAAAGTTTATTTATATTATATACATATTATAGAGAGAGAGAGAGATAGATATAGATATATACCGGGTATATATATATATATATATATATATATATATATATATATATATATATATATATATATATATATATATATATATATATATATATATATATATATATATATATATATATATATATATATGCTGGTATATAATTGAATTATCTTACAATCATATACAATCAGTCTAGTTCACTACCTAACACCCACAATTTACCGGATGATGATAGGTTTTTCATGATACCGGTACGTAGACGAAGGTCTTTTGTAATATTATCAATCTAGTTGTCGATTACAATGGCAAAATTCCAAAAAGCTAGTAAACTACTATACCAACATAAAATTACAAGTAATTCAAAGACACGTACCGGTACCGTACACACCAAACCAAACTAAACAAACACACACACACACACGCAGCAAAATCAAACTCACACCTGAACACTTTCTCTGGTGATCGCACAAAAAAGTTGCATATAATATATCCTTTGACGAAAACACAAAACACGTTGAATTATTATGTATTTCCAATCCTACTTTCCCTCGGTGTGACAGTGATGTTTGTTACTAGTTGAGACAGAAAGTTACTGCGTCTCAGAGACTCAGACCAGTCACAGGTAAACACTGCTGCTATACCAGTCTCTACCACTGTATTCACAAATATAGTGTGGTTGCACCGTACTTACAAAATATGATATATATATATATATATATATATATCCTAATATTAATAATAATAATCATCATAATTACCAATTACTAATATTATTATTATCACCTGCCACATATCAATCTATACATTATAATTCATTTTACCCATTATTCTTACACAACGAACGTGACCTCGCTCTGTTTATGTAGCTATCATTCTACGTACCGGTATCTATATATGTATATAGTTACTATAGTACCGTATCCATTAATTAATCTATTATCGTATATAGGCTAATTATCAAAACAACTATCCGAGCCACTACTGTGAAAGTATACTAACACTATCTGGCCTGAAGACCCCCTACCCCCACCCCTCCTACACGGAAACAACCCACACTCTTTCTTTCACTAAACATAAACAACCTGGAACAAGTTTTTTGGGGGCCTTTTCGTGACTAAACAAAACACAACTTGGAAAGGTTTACTGTTTTTTCGCGTTTGCTTTTGTTACATCTTGCTGCTTGAACAATTCCGGTAAAATAGAACATCCAGGTTTGAAAGCAGTTACCTTTATCAGTATGGGCAACGTTATTACCTCCGCAACGAAGATGGACAGAGGTAATGTTTTCACCTCTGTAAGCAAAATATCTCACAAGTTATAAACCGATTTTCACGATATTTGGTGGGCAGATAAGATACCCGGTATGTCCAAAGAATACGTGATTCAATTTATGAGGCGATTTGGATCATATGTCACACTGGGTTCATTGTTATGCATTTAAACTAAGTATATTGTGTGAAAAAGCCAGTGTAAGCGGAGGTATACATTCTACCGAATAGCCTACCCCTCCAGTTTATATTTATTTGTTTTATTCTTTCAGCCATGTCTCCACCTTGATTACAGTTCTTCCGAAGATTTTGTAGCAAAGTATATTGTTAATTATGAAAACGTGGAATTATAAGCAGAACATTAGCAAGTTACATTTTTTCCATTAAGTATCAGCTTCCTCAGTGTCTCTAGCACTTTCCTCTAATACTCAAAAATATAGTCCCATCCTTCCTACCTGTTTAACCGTACTAAAGAAGTACGATTATATAGCCTAATGTATATTCATAAATATATATACATGTTATATATATATATATATATATATATATATATATATATATATATATATATATACCGGTATATATATATATATATATATACAGGTATACATATATATATATATATATTTTTTCTTTAATACATACGAGGTTGAAAGAAATGGCAATTTCTGCGTTGGAAATTTTATTATTCAAAGTTTCCAGGTCTCTGATGAGTTTTCGCTGGGTGGCAGGAAGTAGATGAAGGAGATGAGCAAAATTCATGGTGGTACAGGGTTACATAAATGTACATGATGATACAGGATATACGACGCGTTTCACTGGACAACCAGCATTATCAAGTAAGGAAGGAATGAAAAAAGTAAACAGGAAGGGTATATATAGAGGGTGGAGGATCAGAGGAGGAGGAAAACAGGGGGCAAAAGTCTGCTATTGGTGGAAGCGTAAACTAGGAGAGAGAAGGGGTTAACCGCTCCACGCATGCGCACTGGATGCGGGATGGTGGTCAGTAGGTGGGGTCGAAGCTGATTGGCTGCGTGTCGAGGGGCGTGGCCTAAGTTGTGTGGCGCCTGCAGAAGACGAAGCTGAAGGAGGTAGCGCGGGGGGCTGCGTCATACGCGTCGTATATCCTGTATCATCATGTACATTTATGTAACCCTGTACCACCATGAATTTTGCTCATCTCCTTCATCTACTTCCTGCCACCCAGCGAAAACTCATCAGAGACCTGGAAACTTTGAATAATAAAATTTCCAACGCAGAAATTGCCATTTCTTTCAACCTCGTATGTATTAAAGAAAATTTATTACCTGGCTTTACTAACATATATATATATATATATATATATATATATATATATATATATATATATATATATATACAGCATATAGCCTACTGTATATAACATATTTTCACCTGGAATCTTCATAATAATGTATTTTACCCATTATTTTTACAAAACAAATATGACCTATGTGTATAATGTAATGTAACTGTCTATGTAACTTTTTACATACCGGTATGTATGTACCGGTATCTATCTACTGTACCGTACGTAACTATCTATGTAACCAGCCTATATCTATCAATCTATCTAGCTGAGCCCTAGCGAAAGTGTTCTTCTAACTGGTCTAAAGCCCGGCCGTCTACTGTATAATACGGGGTATCACACTGGGCCAATTCTCGCCATTCTACCGCAAAAAATGGAGCTACCGCCAGTTTCCAGCACAAATCTCACCATTTAACGGATGCTTCCCGCACTGGGTGGGAAGCTCCATTTTTTTACGGCGGTAGATTGTCAGCCTCTTTACAGCTCGCATTTAATCTCATTGATATCACAAGCATATAACGTCGAAATATATATTTTGCTACATAATTGTGTGTTTTGATCGTGAGAAGGGCTGCGGATAGACATAAACTAAGTGAATTAATGATAAAATAGCTACACCACTTGCAGCTAAATAACCACTTCCTATACATAGCCACGGCGATTGGTATGAAACGAAAACATTCGGTTGTGTAGCAGGAGGAACTGTTTTTCAGATGCCTATTTACTAAGAATCATTGAACAATGTATTTAACCTAGCCTAACCTAACCTAGTATACTAGTGGACTATTTATGAATGTAAAATGTAAAAATATAAAGTAACATTACCAAATTATTGAGATAAATACAAGTCTACCCGATTATAGGCCTACCAGGCATTCTACAACCTCCGAAAAGTTCAAAATATTTCCTCATATATGCTCCAAATATAAAAAAATAATAACGCAAACTTGTAGATTGAGTCATATTGAAATATAATTGTCGATATAAATCCATATTACTCTAAATTATTGGTGAAACAGCACAATATAAATGATCGCTTAGTGCCGAGGTAACGACAGGGGCTCCGTCAGGCTATAGCCTATATTTTGCGAAAAACTTCCTCATAGCTACTTATATAAGCTTCAAACGCAAAACATATCAACATTAACGTATAGATTGGGTCCTATTACACAAAGTTTGTCAATATCAATCCATATTATTCTACAGTTTAAGTGAAACACCACAATATAACGATCGAAATATATATTTTGTTACAACATTAAGTGTTTTGATTGTGAGAAGGGTTGCTGGTAGACATACAATTTTCAAGGTGAATTAATGCTAACATAGCTACACCACTTGCAGCTAGTAAATAACCACTGTTCTATAGCCTACGCCACGGCGATTGGTATGAATCGAAAACATTCGAAAACCTCCGAGAAGTTCAAAATATATATTTCCTCATATAAGCTTCAACTTTAAAAAAAAATTACACTAACGTGTAGATTGGGTCATATTGCATTATAATTGTAGATGTAAATCCATATTACTATACATTACAGTATAGGTGAAACGGACCAATATAGGCTAAGGTCGGACATTGGTATTGTTGTGTCGGAGACTCACGCAGCCAGGACGCTTGGCGTGTGTGATAGAATTTGCCGGCGCTACTGACCGGAAACTGAGACTGGAGATCGGAGAATGGCGAGAATTTGGCCCAGTGTGATGCCCGCTTAATTATGGCCGTTCCGTGCTGGTAGAGTGGGGGCATGCAAGATGGGTGGGGGGAGTACGGCTGGCGCTGGCGGGGTGTGGTCATGGTAGGGATTATTGGGGGAGCGGTGGGGATTAGTCAAGGAGGATGAGGCAAGTCGGAGTGGGGATGGGCGGTAGCTGAAAATGGGGTAGGGTGAGGGACAGGCGATATGAGTGACGATGTGCGGTATCTGAAAGTGGGGGGATAGCGCGGTAGGGGCGGGGTGTGGGGGGAGTGGTAGAGATAAGTTGGACAGATGGATAGGTTGAAGCAGGTGAGGGTGACAATATACGGTCAGGTGTCGTACACAAATACAAAAACAAAAAACGTCAATAAAATTAGCAATGCAAACATACTGTATATTATATATACTCTAGGTCAGGACACACGCATATTAAATTGACATCGTAGTAATCTATAAACAAATAACGATGGATCACTACCTAGCATTATAATAATAATGATAATAATTCACTATATAACCAGCAAGTCTTAATCAGCATGGGCTAATAGTTCATATATATATATATATATATATATATATATATATATATATATATCCTTATGCACAACCATAACTTAAAGAAGAACAAGAAATGCACACCTGCTCAAAATCCCATCTCCTTCCCTTCCTCGTGAATCCTTGGTCTAATTTTGGCAACACGTGGTCCTGGGGTGAGAGCGGCCCTTCAGTCAGTTGTTACATCATCGCCATAATCCCGTAAAACAACCCCAACCTCCCATGCCGTAATGATCGCCGTCAACACAACACTCGCGCGGATTATCACACGTCACTAAACCATCGATACTTCATGATAACACGGGTAGAAAGGGGTAAATGTATGCGTGGCCCTTTTGTATGTGCTCCATGTCAAGGTCGTGACAAAGAATGAAGCGGTGGCTGAACGAAAGAATAACGTGACGTCACGTTTCTAAGCCATCCCCTTAATTAGCGTTCAATGTCATGTAGCCATCATTATCTAAGCGAAAAAAACTAAAAAAATCGCATGTTTCAGGAGAAAATCTCTCATTGGCGTATATAAGCACAGGGGTAAGAAGTCAACCAATTAAATACAGGGATGACGAATAAAAAAATTCTTACCTGCAATTCCGATTGGTCACCGGGGTGGGAGGTTGCGCGGTAAACCAAATCGCGAGTCGCCTTTGATTGACGCGCATCCCCCCCCCCCCCCCCCTTTGCTTTTGCTTTTGTTACATCTCACCGCTTGAACAATTGACCACTTGCGAGTTTCAGGCTCTAAGGAAGTTGAACCTGTAAGCATCGCTATTAAACAGAAATGGAATAATAATGTGAGTTTCAGATGGATAGAAAGTATGATGAATTTGGTTTTGTTTTAAATGCACTACAACCGTGAAACACCTGGTAAATAAACGGTCAAAATGCATAATCTTCAAAATGTTAATAGAAGGCAGATATATGGTACATTATAATTTTCCATAAAGTCTCAATGAATCCGATGTGAACCCATTCCGTACCAAGGACGTCCTTTTGCTCATATTCTGGTAACTATTAGACTATTTTATTCAGCTTCGGAAGAGGACCTCTAACATTAATAAGACTTCAAACTATCTCAACCAACCCTTTCAACGACCGCAGATCCTTCCCAAGTTGCATAATGTCTTCTAAATATAGCTAGAATATAATATAACACACATCGCTGGTTCTCAAAGGGTTAAGATACAAGTTCTGCCGAGTGATGATATTGGTGTTGATACTTTATATGGGAAAATTATGTTGAGTAATACATAGTGTGTGATTTGTACTTATGTGAGTCTGTGTATGTGTGATACTTTGTGCGTGCGTGTGTGTTGACTTGTAGGCCTATATGTGTATTGTGTGTATACAGTATGTGTTGAATTGTAGGCTATATCATCCTTTGGCTATATGTGTGTAACTGCAAACCTAAGTGAATGTTTTTGTTCTTCAAAATGTGTATGTATGTATGAATGTGCGTGTATGTACTATAATTATGTGAATGTGTTGTGTGTGTGAACTTAACCCCTCTACGCCAGAAAGTAAAAACATAATACATTTTTGCATGACAAGGCGATTTCCCTATTCACATTCTATAAACATATAGTGTGTACAGTATATTACTTTTACACTATCTGGTCCGACATCTTTGAGTTATATTTTGTTTACCTATTATACAGTAGTTAACACTCCTCGAGCGGCTAGGTTAATAACTTCTACTACCAGCCCAGCGGGCATATTTACCCTAAATGAGCGTCATTCCATGCTCTTTTTCATGCATAAACAAGAGCCAGAGCGTAATACAATTACTGTATCCAGCTCTTCTGAGCTATCAGAAGAGGCTGGATGACTCCGTCGTCGACACCTGCCCGGGTTGTAACACAGCACCCCATACCATAAAACACATCATAGAAGACTGCATTTCACACAATCACTTACGCCAACAACACAATTTACACTATTTGAGAGCTCTGTGGGAAAGGCCGACCATGGCCATGGCCTTCCTTAAGGACTCGGGGCTGTTCGGCCAGGCAGCTTAGGGAACAACAACAACAATTACTGTATGTATCCGTGAAAGGGCATTAATTGAGCTTTCTAACGACACCTGAACCATCCTTCTACGATCACGGGTTGTCTTGCAACAATCGTGCAACACGAAGGAAATATCCCTAAAATATGGTAATTTCCTTACATATTTCCCTGTCTAGGGAGGCAGTGAGTGTGGATGTGGGGCCAGTCGCGGCGCGGGAGCCGTGCCGAACGGTCAGAGCCAACCTACGCTCCTCCCACCGCTCGGACTCTCTCTCAGAGCCAATTATGTGCTCAACATCGCAACCGACTAAAGGCAGGCCCCGCTCTTTAGGTCTGGGTCCTCTAGACCGCCTTAAGTCGGGCCCCGCCAATAAGGGGTTAAACTCTTGATAGAGTAATGCAAAAATGCGCGGAATTTCGGTGCAAGTATCCTAGGTTCGAGTCCTTGGAGTGCCACATGTAGGCTATTTGTTGATTTCATTGAGTTTAGAAGTATAGTTGATTGGTAAAAAAATATGAATTAAGTATTTTGCTTGCTTTTGCCATTTATGAGCATATAGATATAGGCAAGCACTGGTTTTGAAACAAGAGTTGTTGTTATATGGAATAGGCTTCAGTTATATAGTAGGATCAAAACCGATATAAAGCGATTGAGACGAGGCAATGTGGAAAAGAGCGGTGCATACCCATGTGCAGTGTGTGGAAAGGGAGTGGGCGTTAACTCAATTCAATGTAGCATCTGTCGATGTTGGGTACACTGTAATGCCCTCGAAAATGTCCCGCACCCACAATAATACTAACCCGAGTTGACGTCAGGTATAGCGTAAAATAGTCGTAGATGGTAAGTCCAATAAACTCGTCTCGAGAGACTATCACCGTGGTTCGAAAATAGTCGTAGATGGTAAGTCCAATAAACTCATCTCGAGAGACCATCACCGTGGTTCTTAAAAATCGGACTAAGGTTGCTATACTTTTGTACATCCGTGGTAGTACAGTGGGTTAGCGCGCGGGCCTGGTGGTGATGGTGGTGCGTCACTAACCAGGGTTCGAACCCCACCCAAGGCATCTCAAAACCTGCGGGTTTTTAGGGGGGTTAAATTCCCTTCAGAGGTTCGTACCCCGCGCCAGGTACCAGGAAAGGTTGATCCTAAAGGTAGCCTGGGGATAATTCCCATTCCTATTTAACCTGGAAAAACCTAGCATTTCATTGGTGGCAGCTAGGGAACGTGACCAGGTAGCTACGTGGAGCACCCGTCACGCGAACCCTATACCAAGAATTGAGATGGCTAAGGTAAAAAGGCTACGATACCCTACGACCTTACGAGGCTAGGGACTAGCCTAACTAAAAAGGAATGTGGTGTAATGCCCTCGAAAATGTCCCGCACCCACAATAATACTAACCCGAGTTGATGTCAGGTATAGCGTAAAATAGTCGTAGATGGTAAGTCCAATAAACTCGTCTCGAGAGACTATCACCGTGGTTCGAAAATAGTCGTAGATGGTAAGTCCAATAAACTCATCTCGAGAGACCATCACCGTGGTTCTTAACACCTTACGAGCGGCCTATGCGGTTTATTTATGTGTACCGCCCAGCGGGGTGTTTTTAGCCAAAATAGGGCTGTTTACGTGATCATTTTCATGCCTAAATAAGACCCAGAACGTAAAACAAGTACCTATCCCTGAAAGGGCATAAACAGAGCTTTCGAATGACACCATAACGATCCTTGTATGATGGATAGTTTTCTTGCAATAACCGTGCAACGCGAGTGCAAAAAGCAGGTAATTCGGTACTTTCGGTACATAATTGAGTATGTAGCGAGTGAGAGAGGGAGGAGGGAGCTGAGATTTGTGTCAGTAGGTTCGCCGCGGTGGTCTGGAGCAGTCATACGCTCGCTAGTCTCCTGCCACCAGTTGTCTCTCTCTCTCAGCCACATTACGTGCTGAAATTGCCACTCGAGTTATGTCGAGCGCCGCCACATAGTCCAGCTTTATTTAACTCGACTTATGTTGCTCGCCGCTAATTAAGGGTTAAAAATCGGACTAAGGTTGCTATACTTTTGTACGTCCGTGGTAGTACAGTGGGTTAGCGCGCGGGCCTGGTGGTGATGGTGGTGCGTCACTAACCAGGGTTCGAACCCCACCCAAGGCATCTCAAAACCTGCGGGTTTTTAGGGGGGTTAAATTCCCTTCAGAGGTTCGTACCCCGCGCCAGGTACCAGGAAAGGTTGATCCTAAAGGTAGCCTGGGGATAATTCCCATTCCTATTTAACCTGGAAAAACCTAGCATTTCATACACCATGGGAGTAAGCGCTGTAGTAGAATAAAGGGGCCCCTGCCGAAGGATAAGTCAGAAATAGAGAAATTTGAGTGCGTAGTGTGCAAAGGCAAGCTTGTGTTAAGTGATGATCCTGTGGCTGTGAATTTTGGAAAGGAGTCTTTGGAGCTGGTGAACAAGTTTTGTTACCTAGGAGATACCATCTCTGCCGGTGGTGGGGCCGAGGCTGCCACTGTTGCTAGAATTAGGTGTGGCTGGGGGAAGTTCAGAGAATTGATGCCAATCCTGACCATGAAAAGAATGCCTCTCCCCCTGAAGGGAAAGGTGTATGCCTCATGTGTTAGAAGTGCAATGACGTATGCCTCAGAAACATGGGCCGTTAAAGTAGAGGATGTCAACAGAATGGAGCGTAATGAGATGAGAATGGTGAGATGGATGTGTGGGGCCAGGCTACAGGATAGAATAACAAATGTTGAGCTGAGGAGACGTTTAGGTATAAAGAGTATTAGCGAGGTGATGCGTACAAGTAGACTGGGATGGTATGGACATGTGGAGAGAACGGATGAACAAAATTGGGTGAAAAAATGCAGCTCTGTGATTGTGGAGGGAGCTGCACCAAGGGGTGGACCGAGGAAGACCTGGGATCGGACTATAAGCGCCGATCTCAAATCCAAGAACTTGACAAGTGAAGCAGCCCTGAACAGGGTTGCCTGGAACGCCGCCATTAGGACAAGAGACTGAAACTGCACTGATGTGTGGAACACTCAGTCTTAAAATTTTATGTACGTATGTATGTATGTATGTAAAGAGCTTTAAGACAAAATTCAATAGGCACATGGATGTAATGGGTTGAGTGTGAAAGGGATCTGCCTTGTGTGGGCCAATCATCTTTCCACAGACTCCCGTTTCCTTATGTTCTTAGGTACTTTAGTTTGTACCGTAGGACCTAGGCTAACAACGCCTTCCCAGACTGCCTTCAAACTAAGGACAACGTCAAGCTAAATTTGTGCATTTGTGGATAGATAATTGTCGCCGGGACAAACAAACAAGCAAGCCATAGAAAGATGCACTGGCTGGCGGTACATAGAAAGTGAATCTCCCACTCGTCCGACAGTTCCCAAATTACAAGGAATGTTGTGCCTGTTCCTGCCACGGCTCAATACCAGGTTATCTTCCCTCCATACCGGGAATTACAACTCCAGGTATCCACAACAGACCCTACAGGAACGCAGATCGACCAACTATACCCATTTTGTGTCATTGCTGTCTGCCTTCTTTTTCTCCTCTCTCTCTCTCTCTCTTTCTCTCATATATAGGCTACTGTATATATATTTTTTTTGTTTTTTGCTTCGTTTAACACCAGTTCCGGTGACATCCTTTTCATTATATTCTGGCAACTATTATACTTTTATTTAGCTTAGGAAGGACCTTAACAAATTTAAACACTGCAGACTATCTCCATCATTTTACCTACCACAGATCCTTCCTAAGCTTAATATAATTGTCTAATGCTTGCCGGAATATGATGAAAAGGACATCGCCGGTACTGAATGGGTTATGTTCAAATATATCCATAGGCCTACCCACTATAAATATTTGGCAATGCTGGGGTACAGAATAGATTACTTGCCCCTTGGATCACAATTCTACATGATCAAAAAAATATAATGGAAAACTTGCAAAACAAACAAACCAAAACAGGAACCCCACAAATTCAAATATAAAGACAAAAGAACTTATTAAAATCATTATATGAAAATAACGCATTGAAGATTAAGCAGAAGAATATTCAGAAATAAAAACATCAAATATCACCAAGTTCTTTGATAATTAACCCTTTCAAAATCCAATACGCGTTTCTGTTGTTTTCTGGCAATTATTATTAGACGATTTTATTCAGGTTAGGAAGGGTACCGGTATATGGAAGTCAGAGGTTTGATTGAGACTCTTTACCCTTTCAACTCCCACAGATCCTCCCTAAGTTGTATAAAATTGTCTAAGGGTAGCCAGAAAAAAACTGTCAAAACGCGTCATGATCCCCAAAGAGTTAACGTCCTTTTCACAATTTTCTGGTAACTATTAAACGATTTTACTCAGTTTAGAAAGACCCCCAAGAAATTAAAATGTAAAACTTGCAAACTAAACAAACCAAAATTGGGACAAGGACAATATAAAGTCAAATTAAATGATCAAAAACCCTGTTAGGAAACAACGCTTACTAAAATGAAAATTATTAAATAAAAGAACACAATTAACAGACTTCGAACATCTCCCTTTACCCTTTTTACTGCCACAGGTCCTTCCTAAACTGCACAAAATCGTCCAAATATAGCTAGAAGGAAAATAAAAAAGACGTCGCCGGTACAGAAGGGGTTAAGGGGAGGTATTTAGTTTGTTCCCTAGACCTCCATCAAGCTTAAAATTACACCCCCTTGAGTCCCTTTCAAGATAAATTTGTACATTTTTCGGTAGAAAAATGTTCCGGCCGAAGGCCGATTCCTCATAAATTACAGGCTCGCTATCGCTCGCCATGATAACATCGACACCTGAATAGCACGAAAGGTCTTAATATGGGGTGAAAGTTCTTAAAATCGCTAAACTAATGGGGCAAACGTTTTATAATATCAAAAGCAATGGGGCTAAACATGAGGGAGAAAGGGGTCAAGAAAAAAATCCCTCAAGTGGAGATCTCCCCTTAAGGCACCAAAATAAAGAGATGACCGGTCTCTCTTCACACAGGATCTCTGGTATTCACAAGCTCTGCAGTTGCTTTCTCAGCAACCTGCAATTCCTGGGATGGGATTCGTGATGCTTATACGCTGTTATTTTTCATATTTTCTTTTTTCATCTGCCGGTAAATTGAGCACTTGCGAGTTTTCAGGCTATAATGAAGTTGGAGCCGTTAACATCGCTATAGAACAGAAATGCAATAATAATGAACCGGTAGATTTCTGATAGATTGAAAGTATTATTAATTTGGTTTTGTGTAGGCCTATCTATGAATGTACTATGACGGTATTTTAGTTGTAAATTCTGCTTAATTAGTTTGCTTGGGTAACAGATTAAGTTGCTCATGTAGTAATGTACACCCTATGTGGTGGATTGTGTTCTTTTATTTAATAATTTTCATTTTAGTAAGCGTTGTTTCCACATAGCGATTTTGATAATTTAATTTGACTTTATATTGTCCTTGTCCCAATTTTGGTTTGTTTAGTTTGCAAGTTTTACATTTTAATTTCAATGGCTGTACCTCTAACTTCCCTATAGCCTGAAACTCGCAAGTAGTCAATTGACATATCTTAATCACTCCCCTATTATGCATATTTTGTAGCGAATTTTGTTGTTAATTACGAAGACGTAGCATTAATATGAAGCCGAGATACAGTATAGTAGTTTCATATTTTGTCCATTAAGTATCGATGAATCAGTTGCTAAGGGATTCAATTTACCATCAGCTGAGACCCTATAGTAACAGAGATCGGCCAACCTCCGCCATCTTGGTGCCACTGGTGATATTTGCCTCTCTTTACACTACAAATATCTCCCTACCCATAAAATACAGTATATTGGGGGAAGACTGGAAAATACAGTTTGGTCTTTGTATATACTCTAAAATCCACATGATCAAGAATAAAATAAATAATAAACAAATATTAAGGGGACCGTTTATACTGCAACATATTTTATTAGTTTCCCTCCTCAACCATCAACCTTAAATTCCCGTTTGAAAGGTCTTAACAAAATTACAAAGAAATGGTGCAAAGAGGTTTTAAAATCGCCAAACTAATGGGACTAAATATGACCCATGAATCGTTTAGGCCGAGATATTGAAAACCTTACAAAAGGTAATAAGTCTTGCTAATAACCTTGTTATTTAGTTATATAGGCATGAATACAGCATTTACAGTACTATACGATTGCCATATAAAACAAAAATACTGTAGTAGAGATGATGGTAGTAGTAGGCTAGTAGCAATGGTGGTAGTAGTAGTAGTGATGATGGTGGTAGTAGTAGTAGTGATGGCGGTAGTAGTAGTAGTGATGATGGCGATAGTAATAGCGATTGTCTTAAAGCGCTCCAAACATTTTGTGGCAGTGTCTGGCAGCACAGCGGGGGCGAAGTCTGCCATCTCCAATTGCTAGTCCTTCATGCTTTCAGTGTCCCTACAGTGTGGTGATAAGAAGCACCTGCTTTTGATACAGTCAAGAGCATTTATGGCTATTGAGACTATCTCAACACTCAGACTTTTGTTTAACCTTCCTAATCTGAATATCATAATCTAATAATATCCACAAAACAGAAAAGAAATGCATCATCATATCTTGAAAGGTTTAATCAATATACTGTACAGTAGCTTATACAATAAAATTTGTTTTTAGACCAGACATCATACATCCCAAGGGTGGCCATTAACATAAGGCGTTTGTCACGAATCACTAGGTCAAGTTGCCCGGGCTTGACGTCCACCATTTCTACCAATAAAATTTGACAGTGCGGGCTCGATCCACCGACCCTTTGATAAGCAGCCGACGCTCTACTGACTATGGGAAAGAAAAACACATATGCATTTTGTACAAAATGTCTATTATAGCAATACATTATTTACACAGTAATGACAAGTTTGTAAACTGGCTTAAAGTGAAGTTATAGTCCATTCATTATAGGTAGGCCAGAATTTGTGACCTCTGACCTCAGTAACTCAAAAAGGGCTCGAGCAAATAAGCGTAATTTTCCACACTTATTCTCTAGCTGACTCTTCCCAAATACTGTAGTTATAAAAAAATAAAAAAAAATAAAATAAAACATAAAATAAAAACAAGTTAACCCTCTCACGACCATAGGACACAGAGGTTGCCAGATTAGCAATAAGAAATAGATTACTCTCACTGTTATAATTACCTCTCCAAAATTAGTTTTCTGCCCACAGCTAACTCAAAGACAACTGCAGAGGTTGAAGTATACAAACTAAAGGTTTATAGATACCCCTGACGGTAACAAAAGATTTAAAGTATCCCTAATAGGCTCAAAAATCGCGTCAGGATGTGAGAGGGTTAATCACTGAAATGGTTTTTGAGTTATGAGAGGCTGAGGTCGGGATTTCTGGCCTATCCATAACGAACAGGGTATACTGTAGATGTTAATTGTTCTCTATGTAAGGGGGTCAGGACACTCTTCTCCACCATGTATAGTTAGCTCCATTAGTTTGGCGATTTTAAGGCCTTTCGTGCCATGTAGGTGTTAAATATTTCCTGGCTAGCGTAAGCGAAACTGCAATTTAAGAGGAACCGGCCTTGTACACAATATAAACATTCAACCTATCTTATTTAACGCTTTAAAGTACCACAGATTCTCCCTAATCTGCACAAAATTGTCTGAACATATCTAAAATATAATAAGAGACGTCGCCACATCACAAATCAAATAATAATGAACATAAATGGAACTACAGTACTGTCGGGGCTGTTCGGCCAGGCAGCTTGGGGAACAACAACAACAACAACAGTACTGTATAATAAAGTATTCTCATTTGGCAGAACAGATTTTTGTGGTCAGAAACAAATGATGCAACAAGGCTTACCAATATAAAAACCTTTGTATTATCATTACTTATATATATACTGTATATATATATATACCGGTACCGGTATATAAAAAAAAAAAAAAAAAAAAAATGTGCCAGATAATATATAGAGAGATTAATTATAAAGACCCTGAACTGTTACAAGTTACAAAAAGATGGTAGTTATAAATGAAATACAGGAACTTTAGTGAACCACTTTATAAAGTAATCATTTTTAACCCCTTGTGTACCGGCGACGTCTCTTTGCCATTACTCTGGCTGCTATTAAGACAATTTTATTTAGTTTAAGAAGGACCCTCCAGCAATTAACAGGCTTCGAGCTATCTCATTTAACCCTTTTTACTACCACAGACGTCGGGGTTACACAAGGGTTTAAGGGGAGGTATTTAGTTTATTCCCTAGATCTCCATCAAACTTAGAATTACACCCCCTTGACCTCCTTTCAAAATAAATTTGTACATTTTTCGGTAGAAAAATGTCCCGGCCGATTCCTCTTAAATTACAGGCTCGCTATCGCTCGCCAGGAAAAAATCGACACCTAAATAGCGCGAATAGTCTTAAAATTGACAGAAACGGGGCGAGGGTTCTTAAAATCGCCAAACTAATGGGGCAAGCGTCTTAAAATCTCAAAAGCAATGGGGCTAAACATGAGGGAGAAAGGGGTCCAGAAAAAAATGTAAATCTCCCCTTAACAATCAGCCTGTCAGCCTAGATACTCATATTTAACACTCAGTCAAAAGATCATAGTTTACCTCATTACAATGTATCTACAGTTAAATTAAGGGGAGGTTTTTAGTTTGGTCTCTAGATATCCATCAAGCTTAAGATTACACCCCCTTGAGCCCCTTTCAAGATAAATGTGTACATTTTTCGGTAGAAAATTCCTCTTAAATTACAGGCTCGCTATCGCTCGCCAGGATAAAATCGACACCTAAATTGCACGAAAGGTCTTAAAATTGACGGAAATGGGGCGAAAGTTCTTAAAATCGACAAATTAATGGGGCGACTGTCTTAAAATCTCAAAAGCAATGGGGCTAAACATGAGGGAGAAAGGAGTCCAGAAAAATATCCCTCAAGTGGATATCTCGCCTTAATAAAAGTGCAATATAAAATTACAACTTAAATATTTTAAGGGGCGATGGGCCGAGTTACTGGTCACCCTTCTTCCTCATGTTTAGCCCCGTTAGTTTTGAGATTATAAGACTTTCGGTCCATTAGTTTGACAATTTCAACACCTTTCACCCCATTTAGTTGTAAATTTTAAGACCTTTCGTACCATTTAGGCGTCAATTTTATCCTGAGCGAGCCTGTAATTTTAAGAGGAACCGACCATCGGCCGAAAAAAATTCTACCGAAAAATGTACAAACTTATCCTGAAGGGGGGGGGGTATTTTTTATTTTTTTTTTAAGTTTGATGGAGGTCTAGTGAGGAAACTAAAACAATAATAAATATATAAAATAATCGACCATAACAGAGAGAATGAGCTATTTTTCAACAGCCCTCATAAATTTCAACAGCCCTCATATATTCAACAGCCCTCATATATTCAACAGCCCTCATATATTCAACAGCCCTCATATATTCAACAGCCCTCATATATTTTTCAACATCCCTCATAAGGCTGGTTAATCTGCAGAACAGATATTACTAATGACTATAGTGAAACTGGTACATCCGACCATAACATACTATTAATGAGTAAAGTGTGGAAGCAAGTCATGCCAGTCAACAAAAATCATTACTACTGTATAGTTCATTTATTTCCGCTGATGGTAAATTGGCATGTCCTCATCATAATTACTCGGCTAATAGAGATTTTGTACCAATATAGGTTGTCCTTAACTTCTTCATCACGATGATATACTTTTTGTCTTGTTCTATTAACCATTAGACAACTTGCTTTTGTTTTTAATCTACCTCTAGGACTCAGAGGGGTAAATACGATCTCAAATACCCTCTAAATAACGAAGGTCCTTAATTAAACTGCATAAAATCATCTAACTTTAGCCAGAATCAAAGGTAAAAAGGTGTTGTCGTGTTGAAGGGGTTAATAAATGTTTGGTACTTAAATGATGCAGAGACCTAATAGTTTCATATACATATATTACCTTTAAGTCTTGAGGTATAAATTGCTAAGGAGTTCAATTTACCATCAGCCGGGAAAAAAAATACATCGTCAGGTTAAGTTATACAGGTCAGGCACAATAAGGAACTCGCCTCTTTGGTATATTAGTTATTGACCACACTTTCACTAGGTTTGGGTCACAGAATATACCTACGTTGGAAAGTGTATCTGGTCAACGTTGGAAAGTGTATCTGGTCAGTTGATTATAGTCTGTTCATTCTAGATTGGGCACATAATTGTTAACTCTAACCTCTGTAACTCAAAAAGGGCTACAGCAAATGAGCCACCAATTTATCCACCTATTCCCTAGCCAAGTCGTCCTATTTGGTAGAAACATTAGCTCGACTACTCTAGTCCTTTTTGAGTTATGAGAGGTTAGGGGTCACAATTTCTGGCCCAATAGTAATGAAATGGACTATAGTTACACTTTTCAGCTTTGTGTCAAGGTGGTTGACATAGGGATATAACGGACCAGTATTTGAGATAACTGTGCTACTCTCAACACTCCCATATGGATGTCGGAGGTAGTATGGAGGAAGGAGTTCCTCCCTCAGTCTCCTCCACCTCAACCATGTAACTATGTAACTTCTAGCCATAACCCCGCCATAACTGCATTATTTTTGTACAAAATATACTTGTGTTGGTATGTGGGTATGTACAGGTCTCCCTCGATTTACGATTGGGCTGCGTTCCTGAAAAACAGATTTTAAATAGAAAAATCATATAGCAAACCCTAAAATTAATAGGGTAAATGGGGATGCATTCTTGGACCAGCCAAAACCCCCAAACAAACCCCTAAAAACCTGTAATAATATCGTAAATTGGAGCATCAGGTAGTGAAGGAGACTTGTACTTGAAATAAGTTGACGTCATTTTCATCCCATTTTGTGAAAGTCAGATTTTTGGCGGGATTGCCGCACTAGGGGATAGGTCAATTCAAACCCCTTGATGCATTTGCCAGGTTAATAGACAACAAGTAAGAATAGTTGGCAGCTCATCCCATGTCTTTCATAGTCCCACCTCAATGATGCAGGTGTTTGATCTGTTGAACATAAAAAGTATTTCATTATTCCATTTCTCTGGCCACTCCAAGGCTAACCACCATCATCCTTAGTGGATTAAAACACCATATGAGGAGGAGCACTTTATTAACATTTCACAAATAGAATCTTCGGGTCATTAACAAACACTAAAACACGAGGCGCTTTAAAGCATCGGTCATAAATAAAATAGGCGCATTCCGCCTCAAATGGTGCTTTTATCCATATTGTCAACTTTTTGGAGTTCACAATAAACATGTTCATTGACAATTAAGAACATTAGTAATGCAATGTCCTAAACGCCACCTCCACCGTGATTTTTTTTTTACAAATTGAAGGTATAATTTGTCTATTCCTTCATTAGGCTATAAAAAATACCCCCAAGACCCCTCTTCGAGATAAATTTGTATATTTTTCAGTAAGAAAAATGTCATGGCCGACATGGCGTTTAGGACATTGCATTACTAAGGTCCTCAATTATACTGGAGGGATGACGACAAAATTCCCTGCCAAAGATGTTATCAATTTTGTTTTATTAAGCGTTATTTCCACATAGCGATTTTGACAAGTTCCTTTGCCTTTATCTTGTGTTGTCCCAGTTTTGGCTTGTATATTTTGCAAATTTTACAATTTAATCACTCAACCAAAATTACCTATTCCTGCCTGCCCAGGTCTTTCCAAACAGAAGCACAGACAACTGAGTGGTCAAGAAGGTTTCCTTAACAGAAGTACTACCTCAACATATTGTATTTACACCAAAATATACATATATATAGCATACCACCTATAAAATAAACAATTAACTCCCCAACAGTGTTGATACAATCCCAGCCACAAATGTCATTCCCCTCTTGGTCAATTTCCAAGGCAAGATACCACCCTTGAAGTTATCCAGGCGAGGAAAACGCTCCAGAAGAGGACCCGCTCAAAATCAATAAGGAAAAACCAATATTTCATTTTAAAAGGCCTAGATACACACACATGACAGATATGCATGTATCAGCCTTGGTCACCCAAAGGTGGATGTGGAAACAGAAAGGGTTATTCCCAACTACAACACCACCCATAATTAGCTACATTATTGGCTACAAAATCTGTGTACAGTGGAATCTCGCATCTAACGAATTTGCATCTAACGACCCTATTGGAGCTCTACCCGATCTCAATCTAACGAACCAAAATCCATATCTAACGGCAATTATTCTGGGTGCCCGGTATCAAATTTACAAATTTCCCGCCAAATAGGCCTACCGTACTGAGCTAAGTGGCGTCCCTCCCTCCCCGTCACTGTCGTCAGTCCAGTCCGCGCCGCGCCTTAGGCCTACATTACTCAACCCAACTCAATCTTTTGTTGTGTTACTCGCCCCAACCTTAAGCTTTTGTTGTGTTACGCCTTTTGTGATGTCGACCCAATCCTCAGATACTGGAGAGGGGAGTGGTGAGAATGGAAATATGCATGCAAGAAAGACAAAAGTACCAGTGAAGAGGGTTACGCGTGTTGGAAAAAAAATTAATAAATATACGGCAGAGGATAAAGCGAAAGTGATTGAACTAATTGAAAAAGGCCTCAAGAACTGAGAGATAGTGAAAATAACTGGGTTTTCCGAGGGGACAGTGCATAACTTTAAGAGTCAGCAAACTAAAATTAAAGCCAGCCTATCTGTTGCAAAGACGTGTTTTAGTGGCAATGTTAAGAGAGGGAGGCGGTGGTGGAGGTGAGAGGTGCGCGGCGCATCCCAGTTAGCCTAGCCTCCCTGCTCGGATATCTTCGACATCGTCTAACCTACACACTTCATTATTCACTCACAGGTTGGTTTATTATTAATTCTTCTTATAATTAATATATTACATGATTTTAATATATTTGATGTCACAAAATAGAACTCGGAAGGGCAAAAATAGGTAAAAATGGGGACTCTGTCTAAATTTTGGCACCAATTACCATTTTTCCCATTAGTTTATGTATTCATATCTAACGAATCTGGATCTAACGCGATTTTTTCGGCACCTATTATTCGTTAGATACGAGATTCCACTGTAATAGCCGAGTAATCAGGTTGGCGAGAAAGCTATTTACTATCAGCTGGAATTAAACAGACTATACCACTCAATTACCATATTTAACCCTTTGAAGATTATGACACATTTTGACAATTTATTCTGGCTATCATTAGACAATTTCATACAGCTTAGGAAGAATCTGTGGGAATTACTAGGGTAAAGGCTGATCTCAATCAACCCTCTGACTTCCATATACCCTTCCTAATTTGCATAAAGTTTAATAATAGCTAGAAAACAGAAAATAAATGCATCCTCGGATCTTCTAAGGGTTAAATATACGCCAATACAGTACTGTAAAGTATATTAAAAATTAGCAACATTGGTCGGAGCTAGCGCCGATGTAAAGGTTAATCCTGTTGAATCAAGAAAGAATCCAGGACAAGCTTAATGGAAGAAGAAGAAAGAAGGTAATCAACACTGATATTTTGAACATTGACCATCTTATAAGGATATCAACAAAAGAAGACAAATAAACATTATGCAACAAATATATCTGAAACCTTCTTATACATGGCATAATGATCATAAGTTATCCAATCCCCGAGTTGCATAGGCTCTCTTTTAATGACCAAAAGTGAAACTCACTCGTTGGTTAGCATTATGTTGAACCTAAATGTTATATAGAAGTCTTTGGTCTCCTGTGTTTGGAGGGCTCGGAATATATAATACAAAAGGTCATGTCAGACAACCAAACCAGAACTGTAGCCTACAGTGAAATAACCTTAGTCCACAATATATAATAGGCTAGGGGTTTTATAGGGTAAATTAGCCAATTTGTACAAGTGGTCATATTAGTACAGCAGGGTCCCAGCTAGCATGTGTCCCTCTAGTACGATTCTCGGCTAGCGCGAGCTACTGAGACTATTAAACCAAAATTTAAATCTACCGCATGTTGGTCTCAATTAGTGCCAGCCGGGACACTACTGTATAATATGATAGCGATAAAAAAATACTAGCAAAGAAAATGAGCTTAGTTAGATTAATTAATATACTGTAGTAAGAATAATATATCTAAATTAATCTACAGTAGCCTACAGTATAACTCTACCAATTATTTGTGGGCGTATTTGAATAATTTAGTGTACCATACTAGATGGATCACTAAATAGAAATTGGCTTATCTACCCTATGCTTAATGGAGGGTTACAAAAATTCCTACGTTACACAAAATGAAACCTATAAATTAAACGAGTAAAAACGCAACATAAGCCTAGTTGTATGTGAAGTGAAGCCTATCACTTCAAGAGGCTACTATACTGTAGTTCGGTCATTATAGGGAGGCCAAAAATCTTAATCCCTAACCTCTGTAGTTCAAAAAGGGCTGGTGCAAATGGGCTGTAAATATATTGTGACCCCTAACCTCAAACTCAAAAAGGGCTAGAGCAAATTGGCTGTCAATATATACACTTCTTCCCTGGTTGACCCTTCCCAAATAGTAGAAATAGTAGCTCAATTAATCTAGTGGTTCCGTGTGGTTGAGTAGTCCATATTTTTGGCCTACCTATAATGAATGGACTACAGGTGGGTGGTGACTAAATGAGGCACTACTTGCTTCTGCTATTTTATTTTATTTTATATTATTTTATTATTATCATTGCTTTGGTGTTTTTATATATCCACACTCCTCATTATTATAATGACCAAGAGATTGAACCGGTAGTGATGAACTCAGTTAACATAAATACAAAGTTAACTAAGTCTCTTAAGGATCAACTACATACACTACTGTACAGTACCAGTAATTAAATTAACAAAATATAATAATAAATACATTAATAAATACAGTATAACAAAAACTCCACAACCTGTACAGTATAGATTTGTCTGGACAGTCCCCCTCGCAAAACATCACATTATAATGAGATTTGAGCAAGTGAGACTGATTCAACTTGTTCAGTTAGGTTACTGTCCTATAGTTGGTATATTAAACTTGTTCAGTTAGTATACTGTACTATAGTTGGTATATTTCCAGTTGGTGGCAAATTGAATCCTTTCGCAGCTGATTTCTTGATATTCAATGAAAAAATATGAAACTATTATGTCTGTATCATCTTATAGCCAATTTTTCATAATCAGCAGCATAATTCACTACAAAATCTTTGTAATAGCTAAGTAATTAAGATGAAGATATGGCAATTTACCATCAGCTGGGAAAACACGAGTACAGTACTAATGTTTCTATTTGATCATCACGAAGTGTTGAGGTAATGGTGACCACAACTGGGCTCAAGTCATCAATATGCAGTGAAAGTTACATTACAGAATAATATAACAATAACAGAAGAGATTGACCATAATCAATCCATTACCAGATAGTTTAGCCTTGGTCCAGCCACGGCAGGAAGTCCAATTATAATTACCGGTAACATGACGTAACTTCGGACGGGGGAGATAACTTCGGACACTCTAGAAAATATATACAATGAACCACAGCTATGGGATAAATACATGATGTTATGGAAAAACAAGTATGTTTGCGGTGTTCTTCCATAATGCAGTCATTTTTCCATAACTGTAGCTTACATACTTTTATCCAGAAATGTCCGAAGCTAGGTCATTTCACGGTATTGTAAAGTCCTGTTCATAAGTCTTGTCCTATCTCCATAACTACAACTTCTCTCTTGCATAAACAAACTAAACCTTAACTGGGTGTCCTGTCATATTAGTTAGCGTGTTTGACTCTCTTTTGCATAAACAAACTAAACCTTAATTGGGTGTCCTGTGTCATATTAGTTAGCATGTTTGACTCAACCGAAAGGTTGAGAGCAGGAGAAAACATGAGGGGAAGTCTGGTAAACACCTTGTACCTCCGTTCATCCAGCAGTATAACTAGGTGACTGGACAACTCAACCAGTATGCCATTTCAACCAGTGCCAACTCAACCAATACTGTTAAGCCGGAGTCACAAGAGCGACAATTTTCACAATTTTCGACGAGGAAGTTTTTTCTGGTACTATTTTGAGGCTCTTTCACATTAGAATTGGAAACTAGATCAAAGGTAGATTATGCTAGGTGGGTGATATCTTATATATCTTAAATTTTGAAGATGCCAGACTACAATTGCCCGTAAAAATTGACGGAATAAGAGCTTGTGTGACCCCGGCTTTAGGCTAGTACTGTACTATAAATTGGCACTGGTTTGAATGGCCCTGGTTGAGATTAACTAGTTAAAATGGTCAACTATTTGAATTGTCCGAGAACTGTATAAATAGGATCCTGGAGATAGTGGAGGTTTGTGGCATCCCACCCTGGGAGGTATACTGTGGTAACATGGATGATACACAGGAATGACAACAGCAACAGACCCACTGATCCTGACAAAGCTGCATCTTTAAAAGGAGACGTAGCACATATAAGTGCGCAACTCAATTTACTTTACTTCACGTATTAAGCTATGAAATTAATTACTGTAGGTGGGGGTTTATCCCATGGACTGTGAAGATCCTCTCGGAAGCCACGGTATTTAAACGTGTAAAAGTAATCCTTCAAAAACCATGCCAGTGCCGAGAAATGTCTGAAAATTGGGCGACACATGGAAAGTAGTGGCATCTTTCCATATCACATCCTCCACTCCTTTCCCCCTTTATATCCCCCCCCCCCCTCAAATTGGCCTTTTATTTTGCACATGTTCTAGCAGTTTTTTGGGTTAATTGTAAGAATTTATCTAAACGCATTTTAAAAGACGACACAGTCTCGCTTTTCAGTACCGTGGTGGTCAAGACTTCCAGGACATCCTGTCTACCTTATGGAATGTGTAAATGTCCAATCACACCAACAGTTTAACAGCGGATATTTTCAGGATCAAAATCATGCCTAAAGCTATTACAGTATCTACCTAATTGACCTCTTGTGAGTTTCAGGCTATAAGGAAGTTGGAGTCTTAAACATCGCTATTAATCCACGTCGGACGGCTATGTTCGTATTTTCCTACTCGGTCTTTCCAGGGGGGTTTCGGCTATCTCCCGCGTCTTTCATGTGCTTTCACCAATGAACATCTCCGCAATGGAATGGCCTAACCTAGGTAAGTAAGGTAAATTAGTTTTCTACCCACAACTCGCTCAAAGACAACTGCAGAGGTTGAAGTATTTAAACTAAAGGTTGCTAAACACCAGAGATGGTCACAAAGGTTTTAAAGTATCCCTGTAAGGATGCAATCGCGTCCTGGTGTGCGAAAGGGTTAATATTGACAAAGAAATGAGGTGAAAGGTCTCAAATTTGCCAAACTAATGGGCCGAACGTCTTAAAATCTGAAAACTAATGGTGCTAAACATAAGGAAGAAGAGGGACCAGAAAAACTACCTATCTCCCCTTAAGTTCCATCCACTACCACCCACTCCGACTAGGTCACGTAGCCTACAGTCTATTCGCTGTAAGTAGGCGAGAAATCATGACCTCTATCCTCTGTAACTCAAAAAGGGCTGGAGCAAATTGGCTGTAAATTTCAACATCTATTCCTTGACTGACTTCCTAAATGGTAGAAATATTAGCTCTATTGCTCTAGTTGTTTGTTTAGTTCCAGAGGTTAGAAGTCATGTTTTCTCACCTACTTACAGCGAATAGACTATAGTGCTGTTCACACATACACCTACACTCAAACACTATACCCTCTTCCAAATAAGTAGGCTAAAGCTCTTGAACATTAACCTCTATAAATAACTAATATAGTTCTTAACACGAAGAGAAGGGTATTTGCATCTGGGGCGCATGTAAGGCCTCGTTTGTATACCGTACTTAACCCGTACAGTACCGGAGAAGTTTCATATACAGCTGGGTCCCCAACTGTGCTAGAATTTGGTGGATGAACGAGGCTGCACAGATCGAAATCGTACAAATCGAAACATATATCTTATGGGAAAAAATTAATTTGGTGGATGGACGGTCCCGAGTTTAGGGGTTCAACTTCATATTACCTATCAAAAACAACACTAACTGACACATATTCATAACAATACATAATGAATAAATAAAAGTAAGCAATAATTGAACAATAATAAGTCATTGTTCACTCACATTAAGTTATGGGGCTCCGAGAAAAAAACCCACGGCAGGGTGAGTGCAGCTATGCTACCCCGGCCCCGGCCCCAGCCCCGTCTTTTATCTATAGCGGATGAACCTTTATTACCTCGCACACTTTTGGTAGCTCGTACAGAACGCGAAACGCACAAATCAAACCCGCACAGATGGGGACCCTACTGTACTTGATTTGATTTCAGCTACATTTAGACGATTGTATGAAACTTGGGCAAGATAATTATATGGTAGCTAAAATGAATAATTGAGACAGTCTGCAGCCTTATAATTTATAGATGTCCTTAACAACCCCTACTGTACTAGAGGGTATTACCATAAATATACCCTCCAGTACCAGGCAATGTGGCCAAAATGGCTTCAGAGTCAAGGGAGATCACCCTTCCACCTCAAAAGTTGGAGGAATACTGAGCCAGCTAGGCTGTGGGAGCTTGGATATAAGCTGAGAAGTGTTGCCAATGCCTCAAAGCAGTGCAGTACAAGTCATGGTACCAGGTACCGCCCGATACGGTCAGTTGCAAGGACCAAATATTACTGACGGCGATCTTCCGTCGCTGGTACTGACGAGTGACTTGTTTACTGATGGCTGTATACAGTCGCTGGTACTGACGAGTGACTTGTTTACTGATGGCTGTATACAGTCGCTGGTACTGACGAGTGACTTGTTTACTGATGGCTGTATACAGTCGCTGGTACTGACGAGTGACTTGTTTACTGATGGCTGTATACAGTCGCTGGTACTGACGAGTGACTTGTTTACTGATGGCTGTATACAGTCGCTGGTACAGTAAAGGTTAATAAACTGAATAAAATTGTCAAATAGTTACCAGAATATAATGGAAATGGCGTCACTGGTATTTTATGGGTTAAATCATTTTTAGATGGAGATGATGTCTAGGAGTACAGTAATAAACTCTTCAGATATTAACATTACCTATTTGTGATTGAGAGTACCAAGGTATCTCCTCGGCAGTCAAGTTAAAATTCTAATTCGTAACATCAGGATATTATAATCAAATAAGCTAACTTGCCTCATACAACCCTACTTAATCCCTTCAGTATCATTATGCAATTTTCATTCATTTTGGGATAATACTCATCAATTGCATTCAAATAAGGAAAAGGGTAAACAACATTTTAGATACCTAACTTACAGTATATAATTCCAAGAGGTCTTTTTTAAGATGAATAAACTCATCTAATGGCAGTAATGATACAACCAGAATAAACTCATCTAATGGCAGTAATGATACAACCAGAATAAACTCATCTAATGGCAGTAATGATACAACCAGAATAAACTCATCTAATGGCAGTAATGATACAACCAGAATAAACTCATCTAATGGCAGTAATGATACAACCAGAATGACGTCGTTGAGCTGAAGGGATTACATCGACCACTTGTTAGTTTCAGGCTATAAGGAAGTTGGAGTCTTTTACATCGATATTCAGCAGAACTATCAGCAAAAATATGGTTGCATTGCAGATATAAATACATAAAACCAAATTGAACAATCTTGCTATTAATCATAAACTTATATCATTTATATATTTCTGCTTAATATGAATATTTAAGAAGAAAAAAAAAAAAAAAAAAAAGGAAAAGTGGGGATTGGGCCTGAGTATATACATGAATATTTATGGCTCCAACTTGCTTATACTGTAGACCAAACCTAGCAAGTGGTGAATTGCATGATGCCTCAAGTTTCTCCTGAGTATTAAAGGGCCAACCTTACTGTAGTCACTGTAAGTCACCGTCGAGGGAGCTTAGTATAGGGACGTCAAAGAAGTCACACACGCCTTCCGTCTCATCAAGGTTAAACATATAGTCACGTTCGGAGGGCGGTGGACTCAATCGTAACAACGGGGCAAACACTGAAAAGAGAACATAAGGGAAGAGTTAGAATAGGCTATTATTTACATTGTGATTATTGTTGTTGTTTTGTTTACTGTGTGTAGCAGGCATTTGAGTTAACAATGGGGCAAACACTGAAAAGAGAACATACAGGAAGAGTTTGGTTAGGCTAATATATAAGAACATAAGAAAATGGGAGTCTGCAGAAAGCCGATTGGCCTAAGCAAGGCAGATCCCTGTCCCACACAACCCCAAATCAATTACAAAGCCCAATTATAGGCTCAACACTCTAATACCCTGAGGATCATCTTACCAAAACGGTTAGAGATTAACGCAGGATTATGGGGGTCTGCAGAGCGCTGATTGGCCCAACCCGGCTGATCCCCCTTCACACCCAACCCTTCTCGTCCATATGCTTATCCAATTTTATCTTAAAGCTCCCTACAGTTTTAGATCCCACTATAGCACTTGGTAGTCCATTCCACCCATCTACAACTCTGTTACCAAACCAATATTTGCCTATATCTTTTCTGAAACGAAATTTATCTAATTTGAAACCATTGGTACGAGTTCTTTCGCTTTCACTGAGCTTTAGTACATTTGTCATGTCCCCTTTGTTAATCCCACTAACCCACTTGAACACCTCTATCATATCCCCTCTAACTCTGCGTCTCTCTAACGAATGTAAACCTAATTTCTTCAACCT
Organism: Paralithodes platypus; assembly: GCA_032716605.1. NCBI lineage: Eukaryota > Metazoa > Arthropoda > Malacostraca > Decapoda > Lithodidae > Paralithodes > Paralithodes platypus. Next base: position 57,269,338 of record CM064568.1, read on the forward strand.
TTCTTCATACGGAAGATTTCTAATATTATGGATCATTTTTGTCATTCTACGCTGTACTCTCTCCAATGAATCTATGTCCATTCTGTAATAAGGACACCAAAATTGGACAGCATAATCCATATGGGGTCTCACTAATGACAAGTAAAGTTTTAAGATAACATCAGCAGTTCTGTTACTCACACTCCTTGAGATGAACCCGAGAATCCTGTTTGCCTTATTACGAACGCCTATACACTGTTTTCTAGGCTTCAAATCATTGCTAACAAACACACCTAGATCTTTCTCGCAGTCTGAATTTTCTAATTCTAAATTAGCTAGTTTATATTTAACATTTGTTTGCATCTTCCCTATCTTTAATACCTTGCATTTGTCAATGTTAAACTTCATCTGCCAATTACTGACCATTCATGTAAGGTATCTAGATCCCTTTGGAGGCACTCTATATCGCTATCTGAATCAATTGATCTCCCCATTTTAGTATCGTCTGCGAATTTACTTATCCTACTAGTTATACCTAAATCTAGGTCATTATGTATATAAGAAACAACAGGGAACCTAATACCGATCCCTGGGGGACACCACTTTTGACTGCTCCCCACTCTGACTTGGTACCATTTATGCTGACTCTCTGTTTCCTACCAATTAGCCATGACCTAATCCATCCCAACAACGCCCCACCTATTCCATGTGCCTCAACCTTTCTCATCAATCTCTCATGAGGGACTCTGTCGAAAGCTTTACTGAAATCTAAATATATAATATCGTATGCCTTGTCATTATCTACTGCTTCATATACCTCTGAGAAAAAACTAAGCAAATTAGTAAGGCAAGAACGTCCCTGTGTGAATCCATGCTGAGAAGAATTGATTAAGTTAAATGTTTCTAAGTGGTTTCTCATTTTCCTAGCAATAATTGACTCTAGTAGCTTTCCTATGATTGAAGTGAGACTAATGGGACGGTAATTGGATGCTATTGATTTATCACCTTTTTTGAAAATCGGAACTACATTTGCAAGCTTCCAAGCTTCTGGAACTATACCTGTTTCTAATGAATTGTTAAAAAGAAATGTTAATGGGTAACTTAACTCATCTCTGCATTCTTTTATTACTCTGGCATATACCTCATCGGGACCAGGCGATTTCTGAGGTTTCAGTCTGTCAATTTCCTTAAGCACATCATTTCTACTTATAGTAACCGTACTTAACCTATTTTCTATACTATCTCTATATACCTTACGGACTTCTGGAATCTGTGCCAAATTTTCATTAGTGAAAACGGATAGAAACTGACTATTTAATGTACTGCACATTTCTAAATAATTTTCTGTCATTTCTCCTATCGAAGTTTTAAGGGGGCCTAGTTTATCTCTAACTTTAGATTTATATAGCTGGTAAAAAGCCTTAGGGTTATTTTTTGAGTCATTGGCTATCCTGATTTCATAATTTCTTTTGTCTGTCCTTATACATTTTTTAACCTCTCTTGATAGATTCTGATAGTAAGCAAGTAGGTGAATTTCGCCTTTCTTTATTTTTCGATATATTCCTCTCTTTTTTCCTAGAAGGTCTAATAGTCTATTATTCATCCATTTGGGTTGGTTCTGTGTTGATCTAAATTTTCTTTTGGGGATATATTTATTTTGCGCATTGTGGAGTGAAGAAATAAAATTATTATATGTAGCTGTCAAATTATCCTGAGTTAAGACAGGTATCTGAGAGAGAGTATGTTCATTAGCGCACCTGGGTCCACTTAATAGTTTAACCATAGGATCGACTCTTAAGGCTCGTCTTAATCCACCATAATTGGCTTTTCTGAAATCTGGGATAAGTGTCGTATTCTCTTTAGCCTTTCCTGTCCATTGTATGTTAAAATAAATTGATTTATGATCACTATTTCCTAGTTGGTCTCCTATCTCTACATTATTTATCATTTGTTCATTATTACTGAGAACTAAATGAATTGAAATAAAAAACTATCCTGTACCGCCTCAATAAACTCTTTTGAATCTGAGTCGCCGATTTGATGCTGCCAATCAATATTCGGAAAATTAAAATCCCCCATAATACACATTGCTAAACCTTGATGCTATTTTCACTTCCTGCCATAAAGCTGTACCTTCGTTTCTACTCATATTTGGTGGTCTATAAATAACTCCAATAATTATGGTCTCACTACCTTCGCTAACCTCAACCCAAACACTTTCGTTATCAGTATTTAGTCTAATACCTGATTTAATACAGCTTTTTAAAGAACTCCTGACAAACACTGCTATTCCGCCGCCCCTCCTACTTGTTCGGTCGCGTTTAAACAAACTATATCCTGGTATATGGAATTCTGCTAAAAAATGTCTTGATTCTGTATTAATCCATGTTTCAGTCAGTGCTATAATGTCTATATTTTCGTTGCTAACAAGTGCTTAAGTTCATCCATTTTGTTACATAAACTCCTACAGTTTGTATAATATAATCGCAATGAATTTATTTTACTGGTATCGGATTTACCTTTATTTCTAACTGAATTCCCATCTTCTGTTACACCTTTAATATTTCTACTAGCAGTACAATTAAAATCCTGTGACTGATATTTTCTATTCCTATCTGATGTACCAGTACGGCAATTTACCCTATCTAGACAATTATTCTTACTCATATTCTCAGGCTTTATTTTCAGCGAAACCCCGCGACAATCCTATCTATTGACCTAGCTAAATTTGCCACCCCTAGCCGAGAAAGATGAACCCCGTCCTGTGCGTACAACTGATTTTTACCATAGAAACGGGTCCAGTTATCAAGGAATGGTATTGCATATGTAAGTAAGTACTCAGGCACATACCCCATAGCTGGAGGTGGCCAACTCGAGACAGAGTACGAACAGAAACAACAAAATCAAATTAAAAATATAATAATTCTAGGCTAATATATACGTTGCAACTATTGTTGTTTTGCTTACTGTGTTTGGCATACATTTCAGTTATGTTGTACAGCAGTTTCTTATAATAAATTAGGTGTATATTGTATTCCTCATGTTTCTTTCCGAAGGTTCGATATGTTGTTAGTGGGTTTCATATTGTGCCATGATTTATGTTTTGGAGTGTACAGTGGCCCAAATAAGTCATGTCTCACCTGTCACTATGGTTGGCTCGCTCTTTGTTGTACTAATTGTAATGTAAAACTTGCAAAATAAACAAACCAAAACTGGGACGACACAAGACAAACGCAATACTAATGCCTGCCTGATGTTGAGTATAGCTTGTAAGTGTACAAATCTAAGTGTGAATCTCCCACGTAATTAAAAATATAAAATCTAACATTTTGCTGAATACTATTTTTTTATTGATAAATACTTGGTGCTTAGATATCACTTACTTGGCCGACTGTACATATCTTACAATCATATATAAAATTCTATAATACTCACTTTCTGCTGATATCAAGTCCTCAATGAATCCTTCAGGGTTCATCAACATTGTATCTGAAGAAAGAAAAATCATATATGTTAATACAGCCCAGTTGTTGTTGTTGTTCCCTAAGCTGCCTGGCCGAACAGCCCCGAGTCCCTGAGGAAGGCCATGGCCACGATCGGGCTTTCCCACAGAGCTCCCATTGAGTGTAGGTTGTGTTGTTGGTGTAAGTGGTTGTGTGAAATGCAGTCTTCTATGATGTGTTTAATGGGGTGCTGTGTTACATCCCGGGCAGGCGTCGACAACGGAGTCATCCAGTCTCTTCTGATAGCTCAGGAGAGCTGGATGGTGTCCGCATCTCAGCCTGGCCAGGTGGACTCTGTCCTAAGCGAGGGAGGGAGGATTCGGAAGGATGGATTTCGGGAGGTCGTGCATGCAGCTGCGTGTTGTCTGTGAGTGAGTGGATGGATTGGCGAGAGATATGAGTATGGATGTGCTTCTGGAAGTTGGTTCGGGGTGGGCAGGGAGGGAGAGAGGACAATAATTGTGTGTGATACCGTGTGCTGGGTGTTGTTTTGATATTTCTTGGTGTCTGTGGGTGTGTTGCCATGTAGTTTAGTGGGTGGTCTTGGTTTGTGGAGGCTGCTGCCAGGAATTGATTGCCTCTCATGTCCAGATGGTCTTTGACTTTGAGGATTTTGGTTTCTTGATGTAGATGATCTGTGGGTGCAGTAGCTGTGCAGCCTGTAATGATCTTCAGGGCTTTGTTTTGAATAGTCTGTAAGGTCTTATGATGTGTTTCAGCTAGGTTAGAAGCCCAGGCTGGGCTTGCGTATTCCATTACTGATCTTATGTATTGTTTATATACTGTGGTGGTAGTTTCTTTGTTGTGTCCAAATTTGTTGTGAGCAAGTGACCTGAGGGTGTTAAGTCTGGGTGTCAGTTTCTTTTTAATGTTTGTGGTGTGCTGTTTGAATGTCATATGAGTATCATATGTTACTCCTAGGATTTTGGGTGTGTGTGTATGTGTTAGGGGTGTGTTGTTTATGGTGAGTTGAGGGATGTATTCGTGTTCACCTGTCCAGCTTGTGAGCAGGGTTGCGGTGGATTTGGCTGGGGCTAGATTAATTAATTAACAGTTAAAAACTTTTGTTGTGGCCAGATATCTGTTCAATCAGAAGAAAATTATTATGAAACATGATAATTTTTTTTTACCACCATGCATTCCCTGCTCAAGAGCAGGGACATCAGTGGACAGATGCCACAGATTGACAGACCGCACCGTCCACCACAGCACTGTCATCTGCCAATAACACACAGTGTTGGAACTGCCATCCAGGTGAGGGATTGCTCTGAGTCTGCTCCTTCAGTGCTAAGGGTCATAATCCACTTAGTGGATATGGCACTGTGGAGTGGGTCAGTGGTGACATGTCTGGGAGCCTGGAGGCAGTTTCTGCCATGGCCATCCCTTTTGAGGCGCTTCCTCTGGAAGCGTGGCGTCAGATTGATAATGATGATGACACACACTGGCTGACCCAAGTCTTTAACCCTCCACCTCTCAGTTTACAGGCAAGTGCTCTACCAATCGTGCTAAGTTCTGTGGCCTAACAATATATTTCAGAATAAGAGGATGATCTCGGTCAAGGAGCTAAAAAATGAATAATAAGAAAGAAAAAAGAAAACCAATATTATGTTTAACATAGTTCTTAACACAAAGAAAATCTACATGATCCATATCTATGGTGCTCTTTTATGGCAACCAGGAAACTCAACCAGTAGACTATTTTAACATCTATCTATCTATCTATTGCCTGACGCCGTGATCCATGAAGAGGTGGCCAACATGCAGCCGAATTTAATTAATATTGAATCAAACACAAACATTTGTTGCATGTCTGAACTCAGGGTGAGCAACTGACTATTATCATCATCTCCAATGCCCTTGCTCCCTCCGTTCGTCTCTGGCTAATATTTACGTTGCAATTATTTGCCGAGTTTGGCAGGCATTTCAGTTATGTTGTTGAGTTTCTTAAATTAACTCCAACTAAAATAAAGTCATGGCAGAAGTGCCTCTTCCTTTGTTCAGGCACACTCCCCGTTGTCTGGGACACAATGATCCTTCCACTATGTGAATATTTTCTTCCAATATAATACCGTAAAATGGGGTAACTTCGGACATTTTTCAATGTTTTTTAACAATTGCTCCTGAGTGTTAACACATTATACAGATTTAACTAGGTCAAGTGATGTATGGTGAATTGGTGATAGTGCGCCGTAATCCAGGAAGCCTCCTAAAATTAACCCCTATAATAAGAGAGCTATCCTTATCCTAAATGATGTCCGAAGTTTGCTTGAAAAGTTGAAAACTTCGGACATAGGTGATTTCTTATGGAAAATGATTGCAAAGAAAGCTGGGCTAACTCCGGACCAACGGAGGAGAACTTCGGACGTACGTTCGTGGCCCTATTTCATTCATTTTTCGGCTCCTACTATTTTATATGAATATTTTATTATTGCTGCTTATTCCTGTCCGATGTTTAAGTGGAAAATGCACAGTCAATACTTTTAGGCCTGTATAATCAGTATAGGAGGGGGATATATACGATGTTTAACATATATTCTGTTTGGATCTGTTCTCGTTAGGCATTGAGCTCACTCTTAGAAAATATTGAGCAGGAAAAATAACCAATGCTGTCTAATCAATAACTCGAAAATTAACTAGGCCTAGTGAAAATATATAGGTATGTATACTATATCACTGCATATACACTTTTATGAATTTGAGCATTTTTATAGGTACCGTATAACGTATCTGTTGGTGTTTCTTTCGGCAGATAAAAAACAAAAATTACAAGATATATGCCTTTCCTAATTTATATATTATTATGTTCCATCCAACAACCAACTCTACTCCTAAAATCGATTAATGAAATATTACAAACGCATGTGGCAGTCCGTGGATTCGAACCCAGGATATATTATATATCCAGAATTATCCGAAATACATAAATCGGTTAGCATATTATCATATTTTTATGGGTTTTTGGACTCAGAGAATGATTATTTGATCTTTTACCACCATGTTAATGATGGACAAGTATTATGAATGATTTTCATAGGGCAAATAATAACAAACGATTGTTTTGTTCCATGTCCGAAGTTAGCAATTTTTGTTTTAAATACACAATCGGCTAAATGATAGTGTTCTAGCTAGAGCGTTATACAAGTGTAACAAATTCCCTTTGGTGGATGTTGTCTCTGGTAATGTTACTACAAAATTATATCAGTCACAACATCATTCATACAAACAAATTTCTTCAGGGCGATAGAAGTTTGGCAGGGTAGCGAAAAATGTACATATTTTCGTCATATATATAATATTTTTTTAGTGTACATATACTCATGTCAGTTCCCTAGGACTTTTACATGCTCTTCCTTTGCCATTTCTCTAAACGGACCCCACAAAAAATAAAATAAAAAGCGTTTCCATTATATAATGACAATGTCTAATTACTTATTATCGCCGATGTCCGAAGTTATCACCGCAGTACGAAGTTACCCCACTTTACGGTACCTCACTTGCTTCTCCCATACCATTAGAAGTCTTCCACTACCATCTGTCTCTCTCACTTGACTTTCATGTATCATTCTTGGCAATCTGTCCTCACCAATTCTTTGTATGTGACCAAACCACTACAAAGTATATACTTATCTCTATCCACTCAACCACATTCAATTCCCAGAGCTTCCCCTATCATTCTCAAAAGCTTTTCCCACCAAATGTCATTCTGAAATAACTTTGCTCCACAACTCTTAGTGGGGAGAGGACCTGATCACTTGCTGTCCATATTTTACTTTCCTATGAATATTAGGACAAGCACACTGTTCCTCAATACTTGACATTTTCATTATTAAAATGTAAAACTGGCAAACAAACCAAAACCAGAAACCGCACAATATAAAGACAAATGAACTTATAAAAATCATTACAGTATGTGGAAGTAACACTGAAGATTACAGTATGTGGAAGTAACACTGAAGATTACAGTATGTGGAAGTAACACTGAAGATTACAGTATGTGGAAGTAACACTGAAGATTACAGTATGTGGAAGTAACACTGAAGATTACAGTATGTGGAAGTAACACTGAAGATTACAGTATGTGGAAGTAACACTGAAGATTACAGTATGTGGAAGTAACACTGAAGATTACAGTATGTGGAAGTAACACTGAAGATTACAGTATGTGGAAGTAACACTGAAGATTACAGTATGTGGAAGTAACACTGAAGATTACAGTATGTGGAAGTAACACTGAAGATTACAGTATGTGGAAGTAACACTGAAGATTACAGTATGTGGAAGTAACACTGAAGATTACAGTATGTGGAAGTAACACTGAAGATTACAGTATGTGGAAGTAACACTGAAGATTACAGTATGTGGAAGTAACACTGAAGATTTAGCAAAACAATATTATGAAATAAAAATTAAAATGTAAAACTTGCAAACAAAGCAAACCAAAACTGGGACAAAGACAATATAAAGTCAAAACAACTTATCAAATTCACTTATTAATTAAAATGTAAAACTTGCAAACTAAACAAACCAAAACTGGGACGATACAAGATAAAGGTAAAACAACTTCTTATCAAAATCGCTATGTGGAAATAACGCTTACTAAAATAAAATTAATGAAATAAAAGAACACAATCAAAGTGACAAGATCCAATCTATAAGTGATATTACCTGTGGCCCTAGTGAAGAGTGGTGATAGTGTTCTGCTCTCCTCTATCTGTTCCTGTTTGATGTTTATAACGGGGGTTGGTAGTGTTGCCTCCTCCACCTTCTCCCGCTTCACTAGAACTTTACCTGAACAGAAAATACATTACATCATATTAATAAAATTTCCAGACGCCCTTCAGATTACTGGGTTTATAATGCTAGGTGCAAAGCCATATGTATAAAAGGGAATATAATGCACAATGGCTAATCACGTAGCACTACCGAAGGGATCTGTAAGCCTTGAAACTAAAGCTAACTAGAAGTAAATATTAAATCTTATTTCTACTTAACTTATTAATTACATACGTATACATACATAAATTTAAAGACAGAGTGCTCCACACAAAGTGCGGTTCCGGTTTCACGTCCTAATGGCGGCACTCCAGGCAGACCTGTTCAGAGCTGCCTCACTTGTCAGGTTTTTTCTATTCAAGATGAGACCATCGTAAGATCTGATCCCATGTCTTTGTTGGTCTACCCCTTGGTGCAACTCCCTCCACATTCAGGGACTTGCATTATTTCATCCATCCTCTCCACATGTCCAGACCATCCAAGCCTGCTAGTACGCATCTCATAACTGATACTCTTGATATCTAACTGTCTTCTCAGCTCTTCACTAGATATTCTATCTTACAGTTTGGCACCACACATCCATCTCACCATTCTCACCTTGTTCCATTCTGTTGATATCATCCGCTTTGACAGGCGATGTTTCTGAAGCATATGTCATTGCGCTTCTAATACATGAAGCGTACGACTTTCCCTTCAAGGGGAGAGGGAGTCTTCTCATAGTAAACAGTGGCAACAGTTCCCTGAACTTTCCCCAACCACATCTAATTCTGGCAGTAGTGGCAGCCTTGGCACCACCACCGGCATGGTATCTACCAAGTAGCATAACCTGTCCACCATCTCCAGTGCCTCATTGTCAAAGTTAATACTCCCGAGCCGATCATTGATCACAAGCTTACCTTCGCATACTATGCATACAAATTTTTCAACTTCGGACTTCTTCCTCAGTAGAGGTCCCTTTATTCTAGTGCAGTGCTTCTTCTTGTGTACAGTCAAGGTAGCTGTAGGTTAACATACAAATATAAAATAAATAATGGTAGTGTTGATTTACCCGGAGTGGTGGTGGTGGTGGTTGTTATTGCTGCAGCTGCTGCGGCGGCTGCTGCTTCTTGTCGCTTCCTAGCTCTCCTTGGTGCCAGAGCTTCAGTTACACTACTCACACCTGCTGATGCCTTACGTGGTACTCTCCGGGACACTGTGACTGGGGCTGGAGCTGGGGCCGCCTCTGCTACCTCAGTCTGTAAAGTGTAAACGTCATACATCATTCATATCACTCTCTCTACACCAAGATTTTTACATGTTTTACTCCACTTAGCTACAAATTTTAAGACATTTCGCCCTGTTTGGGTGTCAATTTTTTCTTGGCAAGCAATTATAATGCAAAACTTGCAAAATAAACAAACCAAAACAGGGACGACACAATATAAAGACAAAAGAACTTATCAAAATCACTATGTGGAAAAAACGCCCTGCTTTGCTGGAGAATTTTTTTCTACAGGAAAATGTACAAATTATCATTCCTAATTGAGGCAATTTTTTTATAATTGACACCTAAACTGGAGCCAAATATCTGAAAATGTCCATTTAAAACAGAGGCAGCTTCTACAAATGGTGATGGGCTGGTCTATCAGAGTGAGAACTGAGTGATCTCTGCCATACCCATAGCTTACTCTGACTGTTCCTTTTACTTATATATTTTCTAGATCTCAAGTGACGGCGTCTCTTCCGTGGATCGACCTCCCAATCTAATAAGATTGGAAGCCAAAGCGTCACATTTTTCCTTTACCCCTCAACTTTCTCTTCATATTTGCTGAGGGGCACAGGGCCCTGGGTGGGGCTTTGGTTTACCAGGCGTTTCCGCACCCGCCTCCGCTCCCCGCCATGGAGTGGCTTCGGTCACCCAGGCTTTATTGTGGTCGGCAGGAAGGGTTCCGTGGGGGCGCTCAGTTATGGCCTTTGCCTTGCTCGGGGCCTTGGGGCTGTTCGGCCAGGCAGCTTGGGGAACAACAACAACAATTGTTGCTTGCTAATGCTCAACCAAAAGTAAAAATTGAATTCTGAATGAAGCAAAACAAGCTAAAATGTTAAAACGAGGAGACGTTTTTAAATTCTTGACAAGTAGGGCTAAACATCTTAAAATTACTCTCAAAAGGCTTACCGCTACCAGTATACAATCCAATTCCTTTGATAATGCCTTGTTTACAAATTAGCTGTCATTGTTGAGACCATATTATGAAATAAAAATAACAATTTCACTAGTTAGCAAGTGACAAAATCCAATCTATAAAGCTGGTATCACACGAGAGCTTTTATAGTAAACATTCGATGATCAACATTTTTCTGGCAACATTTCTTGAATATTTTGCACTGGTATCGGATATGAGATTGATGGTAGATGAACTTAGGTGACCGAAATAATCTAAATGTTGAGCACAGAGGTCCTCTTTCAAGATATTATAGTTACATCATCGGTAATCGGTCTACCCTATATAATACCGTACAGTACCGGTACTGTATATCATTTAGTTCATAGCTACCAAATCAGTGCAGATGATAAAGTTGAGAAGAACTTGTGTTAACCAGCGAGAATATTCTGTTAAAGTACAGTATTTGCAATTGGGGGTGGCCGACTCGAGATAGAGCCCGAACAGGGATAACACAACACAAATAAAAAAAAAGAAAAAAAAACAAAAAACAGTTGAAGCCTGACCTCTGTATTTTTAGGCGTGAGTGTGGGCAGAGTATGTGGTGCAGCGGGCGCCATCTGTGGTGTGGTGATGGTAGTGGTGGAGGTGGTGGTGAGAGTGATGGCAGGTTTGATGGGTGTTGGTTGTTGTAGGGGAGGTGATGGCGCCCCTCTCTTCACACCTCTCCTCTCCGGCTCATGCTTCACCACACCCGCCGGAGGAGGAACCTGGAGGGAAACATAAGATGGTTTAGTCGGCTGTTAGTTCATTGGGGGACACGCAGAGGGATGCTCTTGTCCAACATTATGAGTTGAGCATATAATTATGAGGGGCATATGTTAGTATGTTAATCAACTGATAGCCTATCTAAACTGGGTGCCAAATATCCTGACCTAGTAGTAGCTGATTTTTGTTTAACTTACTACAAGACTATAAGTCTGTTTCCTATTAATACAGTGGTCTCTAGTGGATAGAGTCCCTCAGCATAGTGTTTTTGCACTTAGCAGCAGGTCCCAAACCAGGATTGGGAAACAAAGTGTTGCGGATCTACTTGCCCCGGGCTAATGACTTTTGAAATTTACTTGACCTGACAGTCTTTTCACTTACTCTGGCATATATTTTACTTGCCCTGATGCATATTAACCCTCTCCGACATATGACGCAATTTTGAGCCTATTGGGGATACTTTAAAGCCTTTGTTACCATCAGGGGTATTTAGAAACCTTTAGTTTAGTTACTTCAACCTCTGCAGCTGTGGGCAGAAAACTAAATTTTGAGGTAATTATAGGCGTGAGAGAACTCTATTTCTTATTGCTAATCTGGCAACCTCTGCGTCATAAATGCGTGAAAGGGTTAAGAAACAGCCCAATATAAAACAAAAGCACTTATCAAAATCACAACACGGAAATTCTAAGACGGCAATTAACGGGCGGAATCTTCGCACGACTCGCCCTTGAAAGCCACCAAGATCCAAAATTTGTGTAGAAATAACGCATTGAAGATTTAACAAAACAATATTAACCCCTTCAGCGGGATGACGTAATATTTAGCGTATTCTGGTTACTATTAAACAATTTTCTTTCGCTTGAAATATACCTTTAGGACGCCAAGTGGTATATACAGTATAATCTAAATAAACTCTTTGAATCACACGGGTCCTTCTTATACTGCATAAGCGTCTAATTGTGGCCAGAATCAAAGGTAAAATGACGTCACCGTGCTGAAGGGGTTTAATAAATGTTGAAGCTGTCCTGTCAGCCTTACCTGGACTACAAGCGGTGTTGTGTGTTCCTGATCCTGGTTGACTAGTAACACATAGATGGGGCCACTCTCAGACTTCAGGTGGATCTGGTACTTCTTGTCACCATACACCTACAAACAGAACAATATATTAACAACCAAAATATTTCAATGAATATTCTATATACAGTGAAATTCCGCTAATCCGGAGGCTGAACCTCGGAATGCCTGATACCTCGGATTTTTTTTTTCCCAAAAAATATAAATAAAATAAAAAATACACACTCTTGGATTTACACCTCTACACCACCGGAACTTCACCGCACTGCACAGGTAGGCAACGAAATATGCCTTTTTTAAATCATTCTAATTAATTATTAATTTGTATGTGTTTTAGGTCCATTTTTATGTATAAATCTGATACCTCGGAAAATCTGCTAATCCGGAAGTCCCGCGGTCCCCTGCCTTCCGGATTAAAAGAATTGTACTGTATATAATTGAATACTGTAAACTAGGTCCCCTGCCTTCCGGATTAAAAGAATTGTACTGTATATAATTGAATATATACAGTATATACTGTAAACTAAACTAATTATATATTCAAATTGTTCTTCACCAACCCACCAATTAACTTACAAATAAACCTACTGGTAATTAATGAAATCAATGAAAGTAATGAATACACGTAGTACAGAACTCAAAGGACTCGAACCTAGGATACTCACACCGAAATTCCGCATACTAAGCATTATTATGCTATCATATGAGCAGCAAGCAATTTTACTGAGAAAACAAATAATGATACCAAAAGGAGAGTAATACATTGGAGTCACTTATATCAAACTTATGAATATACCGGTACTTGATTGCAAATGTATACACTGGGTTTGAGGAAATACTTCCAATGGTAACAATATTTCAGCACCAGCACCTTATTCCTTCAAAGTAATGACTTTGCATCAATTTTGTTTTGTTCCAAATAGCGATTTTGATCAGTTCCTTTGCATTTATCGTTGTGTCGTCCCAGTTTTAGTTCGTGTATTTTGCAAGTTTTACATTATAATTATTTCAGTTAGAAATTTATTATTAAAATTCAATAAATAAATCTATACATACCTGTATATATATATACTGTACACATAACTATACAATGGCTTAAAGTACTTTTCAATTACATTGCAAAGGCCCAGACATGGTTGCCTTTCAGCAATCAGACTGCCACTATAGTACAATAAATTTTTGTAATAATTCACTCATCACTATGGTTTATGTTGGCAATGTCAAGTATAAAAAAGACTCAACAAAGTCATCCTGTAACATCTGTAACACACCAGCCTTAACAGAACTACAACAAGACACTGTCGTAACAAAGCGTTGCTGCATAGGATGAACTTTCACTATCTCCCCTTAGTCGCCTTGTATGAAACACAGTAGAATACATGGGGCAGATTATTTTCCTAATTTTCCCTGCCAGATACGCATATATGGAAGGCAAAAACCTTTAACTTGCAACACAAATCATTGCCTTTTCAACTAAGTGGTAAACTTGTGGAATGGACAGGAATATCAGTGTCAGTAATTGTTACAATGTCCAAACATTCCTTTAACGTGACGATAGTGCGTTGTTATATGTGCGATTAGTTTGCTTGGGAAACAGATTAACTTGCTCATGTAGTAATGTACACCCTATGTGGTGGATTGTGTTCTTTTATTTAATAATTTTCATTTTAGTAAGCGTTGTTTCCACATAGCGATTTTGATAATTTAATTTGACTTTATATTGTCCTTGTCCCAATTTTGGTTTGTTTAGTTTGCAAGTTTTAGATTTTAATTCAAAAGTTGACTACAGCAGATTATTTTTTTGCTCTTAAGTCCCTGATCAACTTCATTCAACAAATTAATAATTAACTTTTTTTTTTAGGAGAAAGAAGAGAAGGGAAAAGGGGAAGAAAGAAAGACAGACAACATACCATGTGTGGGATGGGCACCTCCAGTTGTGTCCCTGAGGGTGCTTGTATGGCCAGTAACGTGTCACCCTGGAAACACTGACAGATATCCTCGTGGTTCACATATGCCATCTTGTAGTTGCTCAAGTCCTCCGTGATGTTTTTTATACTCTGCTGCACATACTGCAGGGGAAGGCACATACATTATTAGGAATAATCTACACATTTATTCATCTTCATATTTATACTATATATTGCACAGTTGGCACGTTCGACTGATAACCAAAAGTTCCTGGGTTCTATTCCCAGGAAGATATAGAAAGGCAGCTGGGCTCGCTGCGAGAGGCTTGGTTATCAATGGCAAGTGACAAAGCAAGTTTCCTCAAAGAGAGCCCTCTTTGTCGAACTTCAAAAGGTGCCAAATCAGCCCATCTTTGCAGGGGAGCATGTTGCCCCCTTGAATCTGGCCAGGGACTGTCTTGACCTGAAACCTTCACAGCTGTGGTTTGTGAATTCAAGTCATGAGATAAGTGGCTTGAAATGCGGCATAAATGCTTGCTAAGCTTATTCAAAAGCTTACATTTGCTTAACAATGTCATCCAAGATCAACACGTAGAACCAGTAAAGGGCTATTAACTCCTTGCGACATATATAACGCGATCACGTCATATGAATAAGTCCACCAAAAACTCATATGGCGCGATCGCGTCATATGGACTTATCTCTATACCTCTCCAATAAGTTTATGACGCAATTTTGCGTCATATATGCTCAGTAAGTCCGATAAGTTACCATACGATAAAACCGTTGGTGGCAACCTCAGCCTCCTGCGATAATTCTACCGGCCGCAGTGTTGTGAGTGTAGTGCGAGGCAGTGGCAATGATCCTGGGGCTCCCGCCTCCTCGGACTTACTGGAACATAATATGTCTGGGGGAGTTAAATGATACTGATAGGCCCTGAAAATTTCTTGGATTGTCCACACTCTACAATGGCCCATATCTAGCTATCAATAAAAAAAAAATAAAAAAAATGGACAAAAAATTGCGAACATGCGGTCCTTGCAAAGGCACCTATTGGGGAGAAGAAAACAAATTATAATAGAAGCACAATACAAAGTAGGTTAAAACAGCCAAGGGTAGATTTGGTTAGTTTTAGGTAGAATCACACTAGGTTTGCTAATGCTAGGCCCAGTTTGGTTTGTTTAGGTTGAGTTGTTAGATTTGTAGTTGTTGTTGTTGTTCCCTAAGCTGCCTGGCCGAACAGCCCCGAGTCCCTGATGAAGGCCATGACCATGATCGGGCTTTCCCACAGAGCTCTCATTGAGTGTAGATTCCGTTGTTGGCGTAAGTGATTGTGTGAAATCCAGTCTTCTATGATGTGTTTAATGGTATGGGGTGCTGTGTTACATCCCAGGCAGGTGTCGACGACGGAGTCATCCAGTCTCTTCTGATAGCTCAGAAGAGCTGGATTGTGTACGCATCTCAGCCTGGCCAGGTGGACTCTGTCCTCGCGAGGAAGGGAAGATTCGGAAGGATGGATTTTGGGAGGTCGTGCTTGCAGCTGCGTGTTGTCTATGAGTGAGTGGATGAATCGGTGAGAGATATGAGTATGGATGTGCTTCTGGAAGTTGGTTTGGGGTGGGCAGGGAGGGAGAGAGGACAGTATTTGTGTGTAATACCGTGTGCTGGGTGTTGTTTTGATATTTCTTGGTGTCTGTGGGTGTGTTGCCATGTAGCGTAGTGGGTGGTTTTGGTTCGTGGAGGCTGCTGCCAGGAATTGAGTGCCTCTCATGCCTCTCATTTGTAGTACAGTACAGTACTTTTAGTAGTGACCATTAGGAGTATGGCCATTTTGACTTGCAACTTTGAAAGCTTACCTGTCTGTGTTGATCCAGCATCTTCTCATGTTGATCGAGCTCGGATATTTCCTCTTTCAGCATAGTGGCTCGGTCCGTGTACTCTTGTGTGTTGGAGCCCGGCCCTCCGCCCTTCCATACTATGGAGTTCTTGCTCTTCTTCTCTATCAGCCCGATGCCCTCCAACACATTGGTAATATCGTATATTCTCCTCTTCTGACGCACCGCCAGCTGGTCTGCCGCCTGAAAGTCATCAAATTCATTAGCTACTAGAATCTACTACAACCTACATGTGTGATTTTGAGTTTTGTTTTGTTTTTCTGTTGTGTTGTGATGTCCCTGTTCGGGTTCTGTCTCGAGTTGGCCACCCTCAATAAAGTGGGGTATGTGCCAAAGTATACAGTACCGGTATACATACCGTACATACATACATACTAGAATCTCATACCTTTTTACCCTTTCAGTTTCGCTGCTGTCCTTGTAGCTTATTCTGACTACTATTAGACAATTATATTCAGCTTAAAAAGGGATTCCAGCAATTAACAGGCTTTGACCTCTCACAATAGTCTGTTTCTTTCCAGCTGAGGGTAAATTGCCATGTTACTATCTTGGTTACTCAGCTATTATGGAGATTTTGTAGCAAAATTATGTTGCTAGATATGAAAACCTGGACTTAATACGACAGAGAGACATACCGGTAGTAGACATATTTTTCCATTAAGAATCGAAAAATCAGAAGCTAAAGGATTCAATTTACCATCAGCTGGAAAAAAAAAAAGGCTATTCTGCAGAACAACTACTCCTCGATTACGGGATTCCTGTCTCGTGGAATTATTATTTTTTGCTCTTACCATACTCAGGGGACCTTACTGATGTGCAGATAAGGGCTACTTAAATTCTTATTTTGTCAATTTGATTTTCACTCCCCTATAACATTATCAGTTATTTTTGTACAGCAAGTCCAGGACACTTTGTTTACATTCTAGCCTCCTTGGAGGCTCCTCTCCGATGTTTAGTAGCCAATCAGAGTGGAGCTTAACCTACAAGAAGTCGGTACAATTTTAATGGTACTTTCCTGTTATCGACAGCCAAAGCTGAAGATTGCAGAGTAAACACCATAGACTTTATCCCATCAATTTTGTATAGTTTTAATACCTAATACTAGGATAGGTTAGGTAAGGTTGTTAGGTTAGGCTAATGTCTTTTCAAAGTTGACTAAATCGAGTAAACTCCTAGATTGTTGGGGTATCTTAATAATTACAATTAACAATGCAAATGCTAATAAAAAGTGCTTTCCGCACTTTCTAACAATAAAATACACACTTACAATGCATTAAAATACATAAATAAAATAAATAAAACCTAAAATAACAGGAGTACCCGGTAGTAGTTATGCAGAATTACCAAAGGGCTAATTGTCTGTTAATTACTGGAATCCCTGTTTAACCCCCTGAGTGCCAGGTCCGTATATATACGGACTAGGGTCTTGTCACGCCCAGTGCCAGGTCCGTATATATACGGACTCGCCGAAAAAAAATTGTAGCAGCGAAACGACTGCACCTATGGCTTTCATATTTCTACCACATGTACCTTACCCTTCTGGCTTCTTGCAACCACCAACACAACCCCCTCCCCCCACCCACTCGCTGACTATCGGTCGCCTCACAAGGAAAAAAAAAGGAAAATCTGTGGCGGCGAAACGACTGCACCAATCGGTTCCATATTTGTGTGACAAGTCCCTTACCCTTCTGCCTCCCACCACCCATTTCCAGCGTATCCGTACGAAGAAAAGGAAAAAAAGGAAAATCCGTGGTGGCGAAACTACCTCACCAATCGGCTTCATATTTGTAACATGAGTCAATTACGCTTCTACCTTCCCCCAAACCACCCTCCCACCACCCTCCTACCTATACGTTCCGATACCATAAAAGTCGATGATTTACTCTGAAAATTTCAGCTACATTTGGGACCATCGGGGACCTGATTTCTGCCGAAAATGGACAAGGGGGAGTGTTTTTTTTACCATTATCCTTCCTTTCTCACCCAACTTGATAGATTTAGCCAAAAAAAAAAAAAAGTCCTCTGGCACTGGCAGATGCATAGGGTCAATAATTGTCTGGCACTCTGCGGGTTAAGCTGAATATAATCGTC
Organism: Paralithodes platypus; assembly: GCA_032716605.1. Lineage (NCBI taxonomy): Eukaryota > Metazoa > Arthropoda > Malacostraca > Decapoda > Lithodidae > Paralithodes > Paralithodes platypus. The sequence continues at coordinate 57,287,469 of CM064568.1, forward strand.
TAATAGTACCGTAGTCAGAATAAGCTGAAATTGAAAGGTTTAAAAGGTATGAGATTCTGAAGTAAAAAAAAATTTGGTAATTTTCTTGAAAAGACTCGCAGCCTTATTTGAGAGTTTTTTTGGCAATGGTAGTTTTGATGCTATTAGTTATAATTCCACTGTGGGAGAAACCCTATATAACCCCATTATCCAACAATCTTAAGATAACTCTCCCCGATAGTGGGGAGGGCTATGAAGATCAGGGAAAATGTGGGGTTAAAGTAATATAGTAAAATAATGAAGAATAGGAATGTGTGAAATGCCAAAAATGCCACTTTTCCGAAATCCGAGCCAAGTTTTGTCGAAAGTTGGCTCGGATTTTCAATAATTTCAGACACTGAAAAGAGCATTTTCTAAAAATCCGAGCCAAGTTTTGTCGAAAGTTGGCTCGGATTTTGCATAATTTCAGACACTGAAAAGAGCATTTTCTAAAAATCCGAGCCAAGTTTTGTCGAAAGTTGGCTCGGATTTTCAATAATTTCAGACTCAAAAGAGCATTTTCTAAAAATCCGAGCCAAGTTTTGTCGAAAGTTGAGCCGGCTCGGATTGTCCATAATTTCAGAGACTCAAAAGAGCATTTTCTAAAAATCCGAGCCAAGTTGTGTCCAAAGTTGGCTCGGAGTTTCCATAATTTCATAGACACAAAAGGTAACTTTGAAAATATACAAGCAAAGTTTTGTCCAAACTTGGCTCGGATTTTGCATTAATATCAGAGACACAAAGGGTCACTTTTTATGGTAACATTCAAGGAGATTACACCAGGACTCTTCTTCTTCCCTCTGACCAGGTATAGGCTATCCTAGTGTTTACTATCGTATACCCCTTTGAAAGGACATTAGCCTAACCTAACAACCTTACCTAACCTAACCTAGTATTATGGGTGGGGGCTGCCGCCTCCACACCCCCGCTATTTGACATCTTTTTGGTATTATGGGTGCCTATAGCCCTTTGAAAGGACATTAGCCTAACCTAACAACCTTACCTAACCTAACCTAGTATTATGAGTGGGGGCTGCCGCCCCCACACCCCCGCTATTTGACATCTTTAGACAGATTTTTGGTGTATTAACCCTCTCACCACGGAAGGGCTCTTGAACGCCCATAAAAAAGCATATAACAGGTACCCGGATGGTATCTTGAACGCCCAGTGGTTGAAAGCCTGTGAGCTTCGTGTGCGAGGCGTCGGTCCGACGCATGTAAACAACAGCCGGCTGGACCGTCGCCCCGCATCTCCGGCCACAAGAAGGAGAGCGTCGCTTGTTCGTGTGTGCCTGTATGTTGTTGTTAAGTATCGAAAAGTGGTGTAAAGTGGCTGTTTTGGCCATAAAGTTATCTCCAATGAAATCATCATCACAGCTCAACCAGTTGACTTAGAGAGCTCTACTTAATGCCATTCTACAGGTAAATAACACAGCTACGCTTGGGGATGCGCGGGAATGCGGGAAGCAGTCTGATTAACGAATATACGGTAGCCTAGCCTAGACGTTTTTCGGCCAAAACACCCGGGTTTCGAGGAATATATATATAATACATAGCCGGGGCTGGAGGGTTAATACCAGTCAACTAACGTACTAAGGCCAACATCGCACTGAAGGACTACATCTTGATAAGGTAATTTGTTTATGCAGAACCAATACACAATATTGAGGACTTTGGGGATGTGGGCATTTTCAAAGAATGTGTCTTTCACAGCACTAACATTATACCTACATCGTGATTTCCTGAGTGCATGGTATGTAGTCGATTCCGAATCAATAAGGGAGTTTGAAAGTAATCTTGATAAAGCATGGGGAAGACAAGATTTGAAGTTTGATTATAAAACAAAAATACAGAATAGTAAAAATGTTGCGTCTGCTACCGCCGCCGCCAACACCGTGAACGACCGCAGCAGTGCAAGCACTGGTACTGAGCTGGATACACAGGCATAGTTTGCCTTTTTCCAGAGGATCTACTGTAAGAAACTGTAAGAATGGTGAACGTATTCTTTATTCCGTTTGTCACATCTAAACTTCTTTTGTTGTCTATTTTCACTCACTTGCAATTCACTGCTACATGTACTACACTTACCAGTTGCCAAGACTAACTTATGCTGAACAAGAAAATCCCATGTAGCTTCCTTGGTTCGAAAAATGTCCCCCAATTTCTGACAGGAGAGACTACAACCTGCACAAGCGGCCATGACAGTTACAAATCTGCCGGGCTGTTTGACGTTTCTGTCAGCTGAGAGAAGGAATGGCAACAATATGCGCCGATTCGTGCGCAAGAGCAAATATAATGTAATAATACTAAAACTACAAGGGAAACGGGAAAGAAAAATGCCAGAAAGGATTGAACAAATACCAGGAAAACTATGAAACATAAATACAAGCACAATGTAATGTTGCAAATGTGTATATTAGACATACAGTAACATCTTTGTAAAACATAACACTTTACCGTAGCGAGTGTACTCCATTGCGAACACGTCCGTAGCGGAGCTCTCAAGATTGAGGGAGTGAAGAAGAAGAGTTTGTTTACGCGCGGGACTCTATTTTTATCGACATAATCGAGAGTTACAAAACTTATCAAAACTATTCTACCACAACGGAATCTATGTGAGTATATTATAAGGATTCCATAGAGCTTCACTTTCCCTAATAAATTATGTATAATAACGCTGCGAGTCTATTCGGGATAATTATCAAAAATTCCAGATGATTTTTTTTCCAGCTGATGGGCCTAAATTGAATCCTTTAACGGACAATATAAAGATGATGTAATTAAATTCATACATCGATTTTATCGTGGCCTACAGGTTTCTTATACCATGTATTTCATTCCTATATGTGTCTAAATGCGCGTAAAAATGTATTACTGATCCTGAAAAAACAAAATATCCCCTATATCGCCTACGTCGCAAGAGGCGGGTGGCTTTGTTTACATCCGCCGCGAAGAAGAAGCAGCGTTGGGGAAAATTTTGTTTTTGCCCCCTACTGTTTAAATATATGACGATTTCAATAAATCTTGGGGGGGGGGGGGGGGGGTTCCCCCCCCCCCTACATATTTTGTATCCAACGGCAAACGGTTATGGCCAAATAGTTATTTTTCGCGAGTGAAGGGACGTGTTTTTAGATTGTTGTTTAATGGGTAAATATGCATTTACGCCTATTTTCACATATCAAAACACCCTTACACAACTCTAAACTACATAAAAACAATCGAAACGATTTTTTAGCAATTTAATTACATCATCTTTAAATTGACCCCTTTAACTTCTGATTTTTAAATGGTAGGCCTATATAATAAACTGGATGTTAGGTTATTAGCCTTTCAGGGCTTAGGCTATGCTACAGATTTCAAACTATCGAACAGGGGATAAGTTACAAATGATTCAAAGTATAAATTGACAAAACCCTCATCAAAATCCTACAAATAAAGGGCAAGGATGTAGTTTTCGGGCGTACGGTCGTAATGCTTACATATGTCGTTTATTGTATCCCATGGCAGTCAAAATAGGCTAGACGAGAACATGATCGCGAGCGTGATCGAGGGGGGGGAGGGCCCCAGCCACCCCTCACCCCTCTTTGATTTATTGTCATTCTCATAGCCTATGTTAATCTGTAAGGGGGCAAAGACAGGTTACTGGTACTTTATTTTGGTAAGTAACGCTCGCGACATTTATTGGATGAATTGCGGGCCGTCTCCTACAAAACAAGAAGAAGGAGGTCAACTCGATGGAATGCTTTGTTTACATTTGGGACTGATTATGGTAAATCTACTTATACTACCCCTCCCCCCTTCAAAACACGCCTTTTAGCGTGTTTTTGGATGGTTCAGCAGACGCGGAAACTGGAAACAAAACGTATTTTGATAAAAATTTATCACCAACCAGATAAGAGTTTTTCAGGTAGGCCTAATTTGTTGTTGTTTTTTATTTTGTATTTGATATACAGTGTTGTTTAATACCGAGGACCATCACATTTTAGTATTTTTAACATTAGCCTAACCTAACCTAACCGAAAACTAACCTGTCTCGCGACCGGTCTAAAACCCAGCTCATGTTCCCTGTTTATGGGTGTGCGACGGTCTAAACCCAGCTCACGTTCCCTGTTTATGGGTTCGCGAAGGTTTGTAATACTTCAATGTATCTATTTCAAGTCAGATATACATTTCCGCGCATCATCAAACCATACTAAGTCTAGCCTACTACTAATAATATTAACCCATTAGTACCAACAGAATAGCGACAAAATAGGGGTAGTATAACTGTAGATATATCCTGATTATTATTGGTGTTAGGCCTATAGGCTATTTCGGTAAAATCGGTAAAGTTGTTGATAGGCTAACAAACTAGGCTAGCCTAGCCTAATGAGAAAAATATGGCAAGTCTATTGGTCTCTATTTTCCCTAATAAAGCGGCAGAAGACGTCTTTAAAGATATCAAACTCGCCACCTCCACTATAGCCTACTCACAAATAATCAGAGTAGGCCTAGGCTATACAGTACATTCATAGGCCTATAGGCTATACAAATAATCACAGACAATACCCGGGTAGGAAAGACGAGGTTTAATAAACCAATAATTCCCCCTCACAGACTTAAATATATAGTCAAGAGTCAAGACAAAGGACCGAAGGGAAAGACAGTAGGCTAGTCTAGAGATAAAATACAGAACAAAAGGGACAAATTCATACTGTATGACTGAGTGTCCTCCAAGCCTCCTCCACTACACAAGGACGAGCTTTAATAGTTTCCCAATCACAGATATTTATTCAAGCCAGTACAGACATAACACAGGATCAAAGGGAAAGACAGCACAGACAAAATGCAGAACAAAAGGGAAAATTTCACACTGTGGGGCCTCCAAGCCACCCCCAGTACAGACACACCACACAAGGACGAGCTTTAATATCCCCACCACTTACAGATTTAATGTCCAGAACTCCATCCTCGGCCTCCTGAAGCAGTGATACAAACTTGGAAGTCAGGAGACCCAAAGATTTTTCCTGCCTGCTTGGAGGGATGTCTGCCATGGTCGTGTTTGTTTTGGTTCCCACAATGTTTAAAACTCCCGACGTCTAAACTTATTATACGCCATACGGGCTATACGCATCATATTGTCTTCTATATAACACCTAAACCTTTATATAAAATACCCTACGATATATTAACTATAAATAATAAGCCTAATATAGCGTATTGTGCGTAATAACAGCCTTTTACAAGTATCTAATATTCTCCCTCAAATGAAAGTGCAGAACCTCGTGTATTCGAAATTTAAAATCCTCCTCGGTGCTTGCTGTTACTGGTGACTTTAAGCTTGTCAGCGGTTTTTACTTTATTAGCCTATATGTTAGTATGGTGGACCACTTTATATCGCTAGTTGAACCTCTAATAAATGACTACTGATTACAAACATCAACAGTTTTGAATAATGCAGCAATGAGTGAATGGACAGTAGGCCTACTATCAGCTGCTTTCAAGGGAGAACTTCGCAAGATGAAATTAAATGTCTCACCATAACGAGTATATTTAGGATTGCTAACTCAGGCATTCAGAATAATACCACATACACCAGTCAAACACCAACATACATACATACTATATTCTCCCACAACAGCATTCAAGAGTATTTATAGCATCATATACGGCATTATACGCCTATTTTCCATCCCGCATTAGGCCCATATCCTTGTTACTTTTTTCAAGCTAGGATTATCAAACAATACTCTTAATCCAAGCTAGTCCTCATCCTTCAACTTATCGCACTACCCCCGCAAACCATGCTGCCCGTTAGGATAAAGCCATCCCCAATGAAGAATACGACTGTCCCCATTGCACTACAGTATATGAATACGGTAATATCTGTCATTCAACCCTCCTCCCCTCTCCTGGGACCCCCCACACCCCACCCCTAGCGGTTCACTGGCTCCTCTCCTGGAATATGGTCAAGTATTCCTACAGTCAATTCATTATAAGTAGGCCAGGAATCGTAACCTCTAACCTCTGCAACTCAAAAAGGGCTAGAGCAAATAGGCTGTAAATTGCCACACCTATTCCCTGGCTGACTTCCTAAATGGTAGAAACATTAGCTCGGTTACTCTAGTTGTTTATTAAAGGGGGTGACCTGATTTTTTTCTCTTTCTTGGTTGTGTCCATTTGGTCCCATTCAGCCTACTGTTTTATGACCTTTATCCCCGTCCATGTGTCATTTTTTTCTTGGCGAGCGATAGTGAGCAAGCATTTTATGGAGAAATCTGTCTTCGCCGGAGACTGGCTAGGAATATGGTAAATAGTAGGCTAATTAGCACCAACAACGATGAGGTTGGTCTAGGAATATCCACTATAGCGAGCCTGTAATTTAAGGAGAAACCGGCCAAAGCGGAACATTTTTCTACCGAAAAATGTAAAATTTTGTCTTGAAAGGTGGTCTAGGGGGTGCAATGTTAAGCTTGATGGAGGTGTAGCGAGGACACTAACAAATAAATGAATATATAAATTAATAAAGCAAACAAATAGCCAGTATCCCCTTAAGGTGTGACACAGATACTTGTTGATCTCCTTCAAAAGCTTTCACTTACTCAATGACACCATCCAAGATCAACAGGTGGAAACACTAATGGATTTCCAGGGGGGGGGGGGAATGCCTGTATTTATTCCCTCATTTATGTATATTTTTACTATTATTTTAGTGTCCTAAGAGTCCATCAAGTTTAAAATAACACCCCTAGACACCCTTTCAAGATACATTTGTAAATTTTTCGGTAGAAAAATATCCCGGCCTGGTTCCTCCTACAATTACAGGCTCGCTAATACTCACCAGGAACAAATTTACACCTAAATGGCGCAAGAGGTCCCAATATTGACAAAGAAATGGGATGAAAGGTCTTAAAATCGCCAAACTAATGGAACAAACGTCTTAAATATATATATATATATATATATATATATTGTATTTTCTAGGAAGATTAACACGAAGCTGCAAACTTGTGTCTGTATTCCAAGATCTCTTCCAACAGATAGATAAGAACGGGTGGGAGTTAACCCCTACTGTACCGACGACGTACTTTTAATTTTATTCTAGTTATATTTAGACTATTTTGTGCAGTTTAAGAAGGATCTGTGGCAGTAGAAAGGGTAAAGCGAGATAGTTCGAAGCCTGTTAATTGCTGGAAGCTCTATATAAACTGAATATCATCGTCTAATAGTAGCCAGAATAAAGTTAAAAGGACGTCACCGGTACATAATGGGTTACTTTATCTCTCATAACCCATGCCAAGGATTAGGATAGATGGATAGAATGTGTTCCACTTTGGAAGTTAGATAGAATTTTGGATAGTTAGTAGAATTGGGGGAGAGAGAAACAATAAAGAAATATTATATTTGAGAGTGACAAGAAAGTGTTATCCAGAGAGTTGAGAATGCAGAAGAATCAAAGTTAGGATAAAGCAAGATTGTTGCGCAATATATGCAACATCCACCTTTGGCTTGAAACTGAGGATAGAAATAGTAGGAGGATACAGAGTTTGCTGTTAGTAGTGCCAGACAACTGAGTTTCGGTGAGATAGAGAATGTCAGGGTTGGCAGAGGAGAGGTGGTGTTCAATAGAGGAATTTAGAGGAAAGGCCACAAATGTTGCAGAAATTGATAGTAAGAGTTGTAGAGACGTAGAGTAGGTCCTGTACTCATTGAATTTGGATGTATATATATATATATATATATATATATATATATATATATATATATATATATATATATATATATATATATATATATATATATATATATATATATATATATATATATATATATATATATATATATATATATATATCTGTATATATATATATATATATATATATATATATATATATATATATATATATATATATATATATATATATATAAAATATATATATATATATATATATATATATATATATATAATTATACTTATTATTATCATTATTATTATTATTTATTTTTTATTTTTTATAATAATGTTGTCTAGTGCCTGTTTGTTGTCGGGTGCGTGTACTCTGTGACTGATCCGTATCATGTGACATGATAACACCACCAAGGTAAATTGGATATCCTTTTTCTCTCTTTCTCTGGCTTGTATCCATTCGGCCACATTCAGCCTACTGTTTTAAGACGTTTACCCCATCCAGGTATCGATTTCTTCCTGGCGAACGAAAGCGAGCCAGCAATATATGAAACAATCTGGCTTCGCCGGAGACATTTTTCTATCGTAAAATGTAAAAATTTAGCCTGCTGTCAAAATAATTTTTAGTAATATGCTGGCTTGATACCGCTCGCCACGAAAAAATCGATACCTGGATGGGGATTAAAGTCTTAAAACAGTAGGCTGAATGGGGTCGAACGGATACAACCTAGAGAGAAAGGGAGAAAATAAAAACGAAGTGGTCCCCCTTAACTCATACACCCAACACGTCTATTTGTCTGTAAACAAGATATATCACAAAGTTATAAACCGATTTTCACGATATTTGGTGGGCAGATAGGATATGAACCAAGGAAAAAGTGATTCAATTTAGGAGGAGATCCAGATTATATGTCACACTGATGTCATTGTTGTGAAAAATACTGACGGCAAAACTCTAGTAAATTCATAAGAAACATAAGAAAATGGGAGTCTGCAGAACGCCGATTGGCCCACACAAGGCAGATCCCTCTCACACCATCAATAGTGATGAGGTTCGAAACGGCCCTATTATGGAAACGTAACTCACACGTTGTCAGTCAAGACAGTGCTCTTCCTCAGGTGTTGTCATCTTCGTACACACACACACACACACACACTCTCGCTCTCTCTCACACACACTAATAACTGTCATGTCTGGCCACTGTCATTCATGTTTTGTCTCTATTTTTAGTTAACTCTTTCATTAGATAATTTTGTTTCTCACTATATTCTGGCTAATTTTAGACGATTTTCATCAGTTTAGGAAGACCCTCTAGGAATGAACACATAATGTATGTATATTGTACAGTATGTATTGAAATATGGTTTTCTTTAATGTGGATATTGTTCGTGAAAACCCCGTAGATTTGTACCGCAACAAACTCTCACAAAAACACGCACACGCTCCTTCACACACACACACACACAGATACACACTCTCTCACATACACACACACTTTCTGTCTCTCTCTCTAACACACATACACACACACACTCACATACACTCACTCTCACTCACTCTCTCTCTCTCACACTCACACGCACACCCAGGTATATATAAGCCTCACCACCTCCCCCTCGTGTATTGTACATGTGAGTGTTAGGTAGAGAGGGAGAGAGAGAGAGAGAGCGAGAGAGAGAGAGGGAGACGGAGAGGGAGAGTGAGGGAGAGGGAGAGAGAGAGAGGGAGGAGGGGGGGGGGGTATACAGGTGTGTGGATATAGCTGCACCTTTATGTACTGTACGCTAGAGAGAGCAAGGTTACTGATAATGCGGGTGATAAGGTTACATACCAAAATCTGCAAACATCCATCATATATTATTGCACACCTATATATCACAAAATGCCTGCACACAATACTTCCAGGGTACGTTGTGTGTGTGTATATATATATATATATATATATATATAAACCCTAGTAACCCCACACACACACACACACACACACACACACACACACACACACACACACACACACAATGTTTATATAAGTTATTGATATAGATAGGTGGTTAGATATATAAGAGGACCCCAGAAGGTCATTTGTGTTTATACAACACTCAAGGTGAACGATCATTATAGAGAAAGGGTGTGTTGTGCACCTGGGGTTCACAAAGGGTGTGTTGTGCACCTGGGGTTCACAAAGGGTGTGTTGTGCACCTGGGGTTCACAAAGGGTGTGTTGTGCACCTGGGGTTCACAAAGGGTTTGTTGTGCACCTGGGGTTCACAAAGGGTGTGTTGTGCACCTGGGGTTCACAAAGGGTGTGTTGTGCACCTGGGGTTCACAAAGGGTGTGTTGTGCACCTGGGGTTCACAAAGGTACACTCACAGTAAATAGGGTATATATGTTCGGGTATATAATTATATAATTTGAATACATCCACTTACGAGTTTTAGGCTATAAGGAAGGTGGAACCGTAAACTATTTTTAAATGGAAATGCAGCAATAATGTAGATATTTAATGGATAGATATTATTTTGTGTTTATAAATGTACTGTATGCGCATTTTACCTGGCAATTATGGTTAACCCCTTCAACACCATTACATAATTTTCATCCTATTCTGGTTACCATTAGACGGTTTTCTTCAGTTTGTAATCTACCTATCCGACTCAAATGGGTAAACACGATCCCAATAAACCCTTTAAGTAACATAGGTCCTTCTTAAACTGCATAAAATCATTTACTTATAACCAGAATCAAAGGTAAAAATGCGTCATGTTTAGCCCCATTAGTTTTCAGATTTTAAGATGTTCGGCCCATTAGTTTGTCGATTTTAAAACCTTTCGTCCCATTTCTATATCAATATCAAGACCTTTCGTGCCATTTAGGTGTCGATTTTTTCCTGACGAGCGAAAGCGAGCCTGTAATTTTAAGAGAAACCGGCCTTCGGCCGGATTTTTTTTCTATCAGAAATGTACACATTTATCTTGAAGGGAGGTGAGTGTTTTTTTAAGCTTGATAAAGGTCTAGCAAGGACACTACAAAATATATGATATAAATATATAGCCCCCAAAATATATGATATAAATATATAGCCCCCAAAATATATGATATAAATATGTAGCCCCCAAAATATATGATATAAATATGTAGCCCCCAAAATATATGATATAAATATATAGCCCCCAAAATATATGATATAAATATATAGCCCCCAAAATATATGATATAAATATATAGCCCCCAAAATATATGATATCAATATATAGCCCCCAAATAACAACTATTCCCTTAAGCTGTTTATTTCTACCATTTGAGAGGAGTCAGCCAGGGAATAAAGGTGTGGAATCTTATAGCCCATTTGTTCTAGCCCTTTTTGAGTTATAGAGGTTAGGAGTCAGGATTTCTGGCCTACCTATAATTAACACGCTATGGCTGCTTTATACTCTGTCTAATATAATGGAAATCCTCTAAACTGCCAATAATCCTTAACCCTTTGAGTACCAGCGACGTGTTTTATATTTCATTCTAGCTTGATTTAGACGATGTTATGAAGCTTAGGAAGGATATATATATGGTGGCTAAAAGGATTAATTGAGATGGTCTGTAGCCTATTAATGAGTAGACGTCCTTCGTAAGAATCGTAACCTAAATACAATCGTCTAATAGTTGCTAGAATATATTGGAAAGGACGTCACCGGTACTGCATGAGTTAAAAAGACAAAGTTTGCTTCAAGTAGGGCGTAAATAAACCGCAGACTTATATTTCCAAGTTTCGTAACACTAGCCCATCCGACTTTTTTGGGGGGCGGTTATTTTAGTGGTTATATATATATGTGTGTGTGTGTGTGTGCGTGTGTTTAGTTGTTATTGAGGGATTTGTGTGTATATTTTAGATAATGTATTTGTTTAGTCGGCATTTAGACCTCCTTCAAACTCAAACATGCCCCCCCCCCCCCAGACCACCTTCAAACTCTTAAAAATAAATAAATAAAAACAAAAATAAAAACTCGCCTCAGACTCCGCCTTCAAGATTGTGCCCATTGTTTTCCTAAATTGTAGGCTCGCCAGACAAAGTAAAAATACACACACACACACACACACACACACACACATTTCTTTTCCCCATCCCAAAATTTCACACTAATTATCAATATTTTCGAAGAATTGCTGATTTCATCTGTACACTTACATTTCTTTGTTTCTCTCTCTCACTCTCTCTCTCTCTCTCTCTCTCACACACACACACAGCCAAAAAACTCAAATCCTGCATACTACATATATGAGAAAAGTACGAGTACACGCGCACGCTCGCACGCACACACATGCACGCACACACAGGAACAGAAGATGACACAGCATATTGATAACCTTTCAGACTTGTATAATCGAGTGAGGCACAAACAAATATCGAAACAATGAACTGAAAATATTTGTATTATCCATGTTGGTTGATGTACAGTTGCCCACATAAGTTCTGGTCCTCTCCGTGATCTTATACATGGATATATACTGCGCATGATTGAATTACGAGTGTAGTTTCTTATGCAAGGGTTAACTCATCTGGCTAGTCAACTGAGAATAAAAAGAAATCACACTTGCAATTCATTCATACTAATTTAACTTTCACACATATAATCTCAACGAGGATCAAAACTTATGTGGCCAACTGTACGGTCGCGCTAATAAGTCACATCTCAGCTGTCATTACGTTTGGCTCGCTCTGAGCTGTATTAATGTCTGTCAGAAGTTTAATAAGGTGTGTAAGTGTAGGAACATATTTGTATCTCACTTGAAATGAATAAGTCAAATTTAAATATTGCTGATACCAATTATTGATCAAAATATACTTGGTGCCGAGACATCACTTATTAGTCCGACTGTACATAATTATAAGATGTGTAAGATGGTTGAAGGCCACAGTTGCTCGCGGGTTTGGGGCTAGTAACAAGTATTATGAACAACATGTATCCAATATACAGTATATTTTACTTTATCTCACTGGACTCACTCACCCCCACAAAATACCGGATGATAATAGGTTTTACACAATATATATATATAAGGAACTGGTAGAGATGATTAAGGGGAGATGTCCACTCGAGGGATTTTTTTCTTGACCCCTTTCTCCCTCATGTTTAGCCCCATTGCTTTTGATACTATAAAACGTTTGCCCCATTAGTTTAGCAATTTTAAGAACTTTCACCCCATATTAAGACCTTTCATGCCATTCAGGTGTCGATTTTATCCTGGCGAGCGATAGCGAGCCTGTAATTTAAGAGGAAGCGGCCTTCGGCCGGGACATTTTTCTACCGAAAAATGTACAAATTTATCTTGAAAGGGACTCTAGGGGGTGTAATTTTAAGCTTGATGGAGGTCTAGGGAACAAACTAAATACCTCCCCTTAATGCCGCTAAACTGATAATTTTATTTACTTCTGGACCCCCTTCTCCCTCATGTTTAACCCCATTTGTTTTGAAATTTTAAGACTCCCTCATGCAAAGCCCCATTATTATTGAGATTTTAAGACGTTCGCCTCATTAGCTTGGCTATTTTAAGTCATTTCGCTCCTTTTCTTTTGTCAATATAAGAGTCGTTTTCTTCCTGGCGAGCTATAGCGAGCCTGTTATTTAGGAGGCACCGGCCAAGATCTAGAAAGTAAAACTTGGAACCATCAAATTTTTCTACCGAAAAATGCACAATTTTATCTCGAAGGGGGTCTTGAGGGTGGGTTTTAAGCTTGATGGAGGTCTAGGAGCAACCTAAAAATAAAATAAATTCAAAATAAATGTAAAGCAACCCTTAACTCAACTAAAGAAATTACCTCGCATAACCTGGCCTATGTGAAAGCAAAAATAATTAACGTTCTAATTAAAACAAATCAAAATTAGTTTAATTTACTCGCAGTAGACCATTTCGTTCAGCTAAATGAACGATAATTTATGGACGTTTAATTGTGAGCGTGGGGAATTATTTGAGTGCGTGGGAATGTATGTGTGTCTGGGAATTAATTTGTGTGCGTGGGAATGTATGTGTGTCTGGGAATTAATTTGTGTGCGTGGACATTTATGTGTGTCTGGGAATTAATTTGTGTGAGTGGGAATGTATGTGTGTCTGGGAATTAATTTATGTGTGTCTGGGAATTAATTTGTGTGCGTGGGAATGTATGTGTGTCTGGGAATTAATTTGTGTGCGTGGGAATGTATGTGTGTCTGGAATTAATTTGTGTGCGTGGGAATTTATGTGTGTCTGGGAATTTATTTGTGTACGTGGGAATTTATTTGTGTACGTGGGAATTTATTTGTGTGCGTGGGAATTTATGTGTGTCTGGGAATTAATTTGTGTGCGTGGGAATTTAAGTGTGTCTGGGAATTAATTTGTGTGCGTGGGAATTTAAGTGTGTCTGGGAATTAATTGGTGTGCGTAGGAGTATATTTGTGAGCTTGGGAATTTATGTGTCTGGGAATTTATTAGTGAGCGTGGAAGCTTAGCTGAGTTTGGAGATTATGATTGCTTAAAGGGAGTAGTTCTTGTTTTTTGGTCTATGTATCTATGTGTTAGTTTCCTCGCTAGACCTCCATCAAGCTTAAAATATCCCCCACCCCTCCAAGACCCCCTTTCATGATAAATTAGTACATTTCTCGGTAGAAAAGTCCCAGCCTTCGGTTCCCTCGAAAATTACTATAATATATAAATAACTAAGTTAATAGACGAAACAATAAAGCCTAGCCCCCTTAAGAGTAAAAGCCTAGCCCCCTTAAGAGTAAAGGCAACCTACCCGGGGATCCAAAATGTCGGCCATTGTCCCGTCTGCGTTTGGTTGGTTCCTGTACAGTCTCTCTCTCTCTCTCTCTGGGTCAGCCGCCCCATCACGTGACTAGCTCAACATTACGTAAAGTCAAGTGTCTCCCCTATTTCCCCCCCACACGCTCCATCTTACGCCCCACACATACATATACCAGTAGCATTTAGACCACACTTGCTATAAACCATTTAATTCAGCTAATTCTTGTATAAAATGTGTCTTACTTGGAATGGATTGCAGTGTCTGGAATTCCTTCACGTGCATTAGTTGACAATAGGGTAAACATGCTCGCTAATAATGGATACAACCGAGGTCTTATTAATTCCAAGGCATCCATTATAAAAAAACGAACATCCAACCCAACCATTAGTCCACTAAAAGCAAGCAAAGGCAAATTATAATCCTGCAATATTGAAGTGCAAGGGAGTATCTGGCATGCGCACCTTTACCAATGAAAATACAGTGTGGTGCACAGACTGGGTGAGAAAGCTTACGAAACACACCGTAACTTACGAAACGTTCCCTTATGCATGCACTAATCACGCGCCTTTCGTGTGTCCTTACTTACAACATGCGATATTAAAAGTTGAACACGATAACAGGTAATGGGTTGGCATATTTGGGTGGGTAGAGCCGACGGGGGTGTCATCGATTTTCCGGTACGCGTGTGAGCAGAGTTTGGGTTCACCCTGTACCACCGCCCTAGACACCCCCCCCCATTCCTCCCATCCTTACCTACCTCTCCTCCTACTCCTCCCACCCCTCCCCTACCTACATCTTCACCCCCTTCCCTACCTACTTCTCCCCCCACCCCTCCTCCAACTCCCCCGCCCACCATCCCTATTCCCTCTCCACCCCATCCCTACCTGCCTCCTCCCTACTTCATCACTACTACCTCCTCCCTACCTACTCCCTCCCCCACCTAGATTCTGCCTGCTTCCCTCCTACTCCATCCCTACCTACCTCCTCCCTCACTCCCCTCCTACTCCATCCCTACCTACCTCCCCCTACTCCCTCACTCACCTACCTCCTCCCTCCCCAACCCCATCCCTACCTACATTCTCCTCTTCTACTCCCTCCCCTCCTACTTCTCTCTCTCTCTCTCTCTCTCTCTCTCTCTCTCTCTCTCTCTCTCTCTCTCTCTCATAAAGGGCTTGTAGGTGATGGAAGGGGTTAGATAAGGATGACAGTCTGGGTGTCACATTGATTTAGTAGGCCTATTATGAGAAAGGGAAAGGAAAATTATTTAGTTCATTAGATTTGTTGAGAATCCCCCCCCCCATGTCTCTCTCTCTCTCTCTCTCTCTCTAGTCTCCGTAGTATTGTAATCAGCCTATTCACAGCCATCAATAAGTGACATCGCTACATTTAGCAGCATTCTACTCATCGAGATAGAGAAAGGGCCAAGGGAATGCGAAAGTGGTCCAGGCCGGAGACCGTTTATTACTATATTACAGGCTCGCTATCGCTCGTCATGAACAAAATAACACCTACATTGCACGAAAGGTCTTAATGCTGACAAAACAATTGGGGCGGAAGGTCTTAAAATCGCAAAAATAATGGCCGAACCATTGCTTTAATGGAAACAAAATGATCCTGACTGATTCTCTTGAAAGATGACACACCTTTACCTAAGAGAAGGGGGGGTGAGCTGCACAAGGTACCACTTACACCACATCCCCACTTACCGAGCGAGAGTGTGTGTGTGTGTGTGTGTCTGGCCACCTTATCTAACCTAAAATTACTGTGGTTTTATAAGTGTGCTGCATAAGGCATCACATACTGACACCACATCCCACTTACAGAGTGAGAGAGAGAGAACAAAAGTGTGTGTGTGTGTGTATGACCCCTTTACCTAACATTACTGAGGTTGTATAAGTGTGAACAATATATAACACCTAACCTAGAGAGAGTGTGTGTGTGTGTACAAGCTATAACAGTCATGACACCTTTACCTAACCAACAGGCTACAGCATTACATATATAGAAGCCGGATCAACCCACCAATTTCCGCCTTCTACTTGTATTGAGAGAGAGAGAGAGCGTGTGTGTGTCTGTGTATATGTGTTTGTGTGTGTGACTGTGTGTGTGTGTACAAGCTAGCAGTCATTCACACCTTACCTAACCAACAGAATCACGCGATCATTCTCCATCCTCAAGGGACTGGAGTTCTTGAAAAGAGGCTCCAGTCCTAACGCTAATCTTGACTTACAGTGTGCTGGCTTAATAATCCAGAAGGGTTGATAGCCTCTAAAGTCCTATTTTAACTAACTAACTAATCCACCCTCAATTTGTATTTAATTGACAGACATCCTTCATAAGCTGAATACAATAATGTAATAGTTGCCAGAATATAATACAATATAATACAATACAATACAATACAATAATGTAATAGTTGCCAGAATATAATACAATATAATACAATACAATACAATACAATAATGTAATAGTTGCCAGAATATAATACAATATAATACAATACAATACAATACAATAATGTAATAGTTGCCAGAATATAATACAATATAATACAATACAATACAATAATGTAATAGTTGCCAGAATATAATACAATATAATACAATATAATACAATACAATACAATACAATAGTGTAATAGTTGCCAGAATATAATGATAAGGACGTCACCGGTACTGAATGGGTTAAGGGGAGGTCTCCACTTGAGGGATTTTTTTCTTGACCCCTTTCTCCCTCATGTTTAGCCCCATTGCTTTTGAGATTTTAAGACGTTTGCCCCATTAGTTTAGCGATTTTAAGAACTTTCACCCCATATTAAGACCTTTCGTGCCATTCAGGTGTCGATTTTATCCTGGCGAGCGATAGCGAGCCTGTAATTTAAGAGGAACCGGCCTTCGGCCGGGAAATTTTTCTACCGAAAAATGTACAAATTTATCTTGAAAGGGACTCAAGGGGGTGTAATTTTAAGCTTGATGGAGGTCTAGGGAACAAACTAAATACCTGCCCTTAAGTGAACACCTGGGACTTGAACCAGTACATTACATAACCCGGAAACAGCCTTGACCACTTTCACTATCATATTGTATTAAGGGGACAGTGGTTAGTTTTGGGGGCTCTTATGTATTAAGGGGACAGTGGTTAGTTTTGGGGGCTCTTATGTATTTATTTATTCATTTATATTTTAGATTCCTCGCTAGACCTTCATCAAACTTAAGAAACACTCCATTGACTCTCCTTCAAGATAAATTTGTACATTTTTCGGTAGAAAAATGTCACAGCCGAAGGCCGATTCCTCTTACATTACAGGCTCGCTATCGCTCGACAGGAAAAAAATCGACACCTAAATGGCACGAATGATCTTAAAATTAACAGAAATGGGGCGAAAGTTCTTAAAATCGACAAGACAATGGAGCGAACGTCTTACAATGTCAAAATCAGTGGGGCTAAACATTAGGGAGAAGGGGGAGGGGGGAGTCCAGCAAAAAAAAAAAAAACCCAATAAGTGAAAACCTCCGATCGAATCCAGTCTCTTACATAACCCGGAAACAGCCTTGACCCCCTTCTCCCCTTTAGTTCTCGCAGGTTAAGGGGAGATTTCCACTTAAGGGATTTTTTTCTTTACCCCCTTCTCCCTCATGTTTAGCCCCATTGCTTTTGAGATTTTAAGACGTTCGCCCCATTAGTTTGGCGATTTTAAGAACTTTCACCCAATTTATGTCACTTTTAAGACCTTTCGTCCCATTTAGGTGTCGATTTTTCCTGGCGAGCGATAGCGAGCCTGCAATTTAAGATGAATCGGTAATTTTTCTACCGAAAAATGTACACATTTATCTTGAAAGGGGGTCAAGGGGGTGTAATTTCAAGCTTGATGGAAGTCTAGGAAACACACTAAAAACCTCCCCTTAAGACGTTCGGCCTATAGTATTGTTTGGCAATCTTAACCCTTTAAGTGCCAGCGACGTGTGGTATATTTTATTGGACGAGCTGTATTAAGACGATATTGTGCAGCTTGGTGAGGATCTGTGTTGGTTGAGATCATTAGAAGTCTCATTATTGCTAGAGGTCCTTCCTAAGCTGAATAAAGTCGTCTAATAGTTGCCAAAGTATGATGAAAAGGACGTCCCTGGTACTGAACGGGTGAAGACCTTTCGCCCCTTTAGGTGTCTATTTTTTCCTGGCGAGCGATAGCGAGCCTGTAATTTATGAGGAAACGGCCTTCGGCCGGGACATTCTTCTACCGAAAAATGTACACATTTATCTTGAGGAAGGGTCTTGGGCGGGTGTTTTTTAAGCGTGGTGGAGGTCTATGGAGGAAACTAATATATGCTTTCATTAGTTTATTCAAGTGCATTGGGGTTTGTAGTTGATTAATGTTAAGAACGGGATGTTACTTAATAATAATAATACAAAAATACATCAATGAGCCGATACAAACGACTCATATCCCCTTTATATTCCTTTAGTGAAGTAATTGAAGGAGAGAGTGATGTAAGGTGTGGCAAGCTCTCTCTCTCTTTCCACCAACATGATCCTCCTGGAATGTTATGCAAGGTCTGGAAGATACTTATTATTTCTTGTAAGTCCTTGAAATAAATCTCTCTCTCTCTCTCTCTCACTCTCACTCTCTCTCTCTCTCTCTCTCCCTCCCCACCTCTCTCCTTCTTCTTCTTTGCTATTCTTTCCTTTCACTTTCTCTTACTCACGGGGTTAGCTATCTCTATTATAATTAAGTCCTGACCACCTCGCTGGGATCGCAAGGTCTGTGTGGTCAGTGTATATATATATGAATCTATGTAAACCTCTCTCTCTCTCTCTCTCCTGTTATATATGAAGTGTAATGCCTGTCGACAGTAGGACGGACACTCACACACACACAGACACACACACACAGACACACACACATGTACTCAGGCCACGTGGACAGGGGTGGTAGTTAGGTAAAGGTGAAACACTTATTAAGGTGTGCTTGTGTAACTTGTCTTCACACATACACACACGCACACAATCACCTACACCCATACACATTACACACATACATATATACACACATAGTCACATACAGTCATGCATACACACATTGTAATCGCTAAGGATCATACATACTGAAACCCATCGTACATACATGCATAATATTACTATGAAACACAGCACAGTTATACTTGTGAACAATGGTACCTATTTAGGATAGGGAGAACCAAACCCCTTGAAAGTCAATAAAGGTAGTTTGTCTCTTAAGGGGATATGAACCGGTTTTTCTGGTCCCCCTTCTTACTCTTGTTTAGCCCCATTAGTTTTACGATTTTAGGACGCTCGCCCCATTAGCTTGTCGATTTCAGGTGTCGATTTTTTCCTGACGAGCGATAGCGAGCCGGTAATTTTAAGTGAGATCGGCCTTCGAAGGACGAGACATATTTCTATCAATTTTTTTACAAAATTTACCTCGAAGGAGGGTCTGGGGAGTGTGTTTTTTTAAGCTTGATGAAGGTCTAGCGAGGAAACTAAAAAAAAAAAAAAAAAAATATATATATATATATATATAGGCCTCCCAAAATAACCACTGTCCCCTTAACGAAAATGCAAAGTTAAAATTTGCTACGAATGCAGCCCAGTTATTAATATGTGTTTATAACGTAGATTATAAACACTTGCCCAGCACAGAGATAACTTCAACATCACCTTAAATTTTTTGTTTTCAATTCAAAACTTTTATTGACATGAACATTTTACATAGTTTTACAATGCTTTATTTACAATCATTAACTCAAAACAGTCCATGGCAATTTACTGAATAACAAGACAAGCCCACATTACGGTACCTCCTTTGTTAGAATACAGTATATATTAAATAGTTGATTCTGCATGGCAAAGATAAATCATGTATATACTTTCTAAGCCGTTTTGCATATTATTTTAGTTAGTTTAGATACAAGCAGCATTATAAGGATCATTATATATATTGTTGCTTGCTTTCCTTTGTACTCCTTTGTCCAGAACTGTCGTAAGAATGATAGTACCTGTATGACGATGGTGTGGTTGTGTAAAGGGTCTGCTGCAGTACACACACACACACACACACACACACACACACACACACACACACACACACACACACACACACACACACACACATATATGCTGTACACACACACACACACACACACATACACACACACACACACACACACACACACACACACACACACACACACAAACACATACACACATGTATATATAAGCCGCCCCCATCCTCCCCTTTGTGTACATGTGAACGTTAGGTAGAGTTATTATCCTCTGCGCACACACACACACACACACACACACACACACACACACACACACACACACAGGTATATATAAGCCCCCCCCCCCCCATCGTGAGTGCTAGGTAAAGCTCTCACATCTCAGCCTACTATACCATTATCTTCATACACGAGAGAGAGAGAGAGAGAGAGAGAGAGAGAGAGAGAGAGAGAAAGAGAGAGAGAATTATGAAAACAAAAATGTACTACAAAACTAGTTAGGCCTACCTTTCTCAATCAAAACAAATTCGCAATTACAAATGACTTTCTATATCCTAGATAATTATTTAATATAATATCTACTCTGAACTGTAGTCTATATTTGTCCAGCTGATGGTAAATTGCCATGTTACTATCTTGGTTACTCTGCTGTTACGTGGATTTTGTAGTGAAATATGTTGTTAATTAAAATGTAAAACTTGCAAACTAAACAAATGAAAAACTTGCAAACTAAACACAAACCAAAACTGGGACGATACAAGATAAAGGTAAAATAACTTATCAAAGTCGCTATGTGGAAATAACGCTTACTAACATATTTGTTTTGTTATGAAATAAAAGAACACAATTATGAAAACTTGGCATTAATACGACACAGAAACATAGTAGTTTTATATTTTCCCATTAAGTATCGATAAATCAGCTGCTAAGGTATTCAGTTTACCATCAGCTGGGCAACAATAGACTATAGTCGAACATAGTGCTTTGATATCACTATTATGCAACATTCATGGTCGATCTTTTGAGTTAGAAGGAATTGGTACTTCATCAGCAAAGGTTAGATAATTAATTATATAAAATCCAAGCCAGCACTTCAGCTATAAACTATTAGAAACACCGAGAACTTTATTTATATATAATTTATATAAGCCTTTCTCTCTCTCTCTCTCTCTCTCTTTATTTAACTAATCAGCCGTCTATCTATCTATCTAACTATCAATCAATCTATCTATCTATCTAGCTATCTATCTACACACACAGTATATACCGACACCCACCCACACAGACACACACACACACACACACCATTACACAACCCAACAACAAGCCACCCCTATATTCCCTGAAGAGCTAAGTTAGGTAAAGCCCTCACTAGCAGGGTTACCAACTCAAGTGCACTAGATAGTAAATATATGTCGAGAATCGCTAGATAAATGCCTCAATTTCTACCATATCACTCAAAAATGGCTTAAGTCTCCAGAATAACGCTAGAATTCATGCCGCTAGATGTAATATTTGCCTCTAAATGCGTGTGTGTGTGTGTGTATGTGTGTGTACCGTACCAGCTGCCCCAATGCCCTACTTTCATGTAGTGTTTAAGAGACATTAAGTGGGACAACCAACCCCGTGTGTGTGTGTGTGTGTGTGTGTGTGTGTGTGTGTGTATGTGTGTGTACCGTACCAGCTGCCCCAATGCCCTACTTTCATGTAGTGTTTAAGAGACATTAATATTAATATTCTCACTCAATAATCAAATTATTCAAGAAGTAAACAAAATAAAATACCTGGGACACATTATCTCAAACGATTGCTCAGATGATGCAGATATCGGCCGTCAGCGCAGACAGCTATATTTACGTGGTAACACCATCTTGAGAAAATTCCACATGTGTAATTGGGAAACTAAAGTCACTTTGTTCCGGACATATTGTTCCTCTATGTACACGGCCCATTTGTGGTGGAAGTATAAGAGAGCCACCATAAATGGTCTGTGTACATCCTATCATAATATACTCAAGATGTTCATTGGTCTCTCTAAATATGAAAGCACTAGTATGGTGTGCACACTGTTGGATGTGCAGTGCTGTCGGGCTGTCATCAGGAGACTGGTGTACAGCTTTTCGCAGCGACTGCAATCCTCCAGTAACACGCTGATTGTAGCTCTTTGGTCTAGTGATCATATCTATGAATCCCGTATTATATCTCACTGGCAGAAGCTGCTGCACACATAGTATGTACTGTAATGTAATATATAGGTCTAATTGAACTATGAGCAATGATCTGTGCAATAGGTGTTAACCAACATTGAGCAATAGCCTTAGTTAGCCTATCTGTGTTATATTGTGACAAAATGTGATATGTGCTCTATTCTGTAAATAGGCCTACTGTATTTTTTATTTTATTGTGTCTTTATTAATATATCTTTGTGTATAATTATTATCTGTGCTCTGACGAGAAGTGTATGTGATATGGACCATTAGGTCGTACTGTATTTATACTGTATCTATCTTATGTGTCTGGAATAAAGAATTATTATTATTATTATTATTATTAAGTGGGACAACCAACCCCGTGCGTGTGTGTGTGTGTGTATGTGTGTGTACCATACCAGCTGCCCCAATGCCCTACTTTCATGTAGTGTTTAAGAGACATGAAGTGGGAAAGCCAACCCCGTGTGTGTGTGTGTGTGTGTGTGTGTGTATGTGTGTGTACCATACCAGCTGCCCCAATGCCCTACTTTCATGTAGTGTTTAAGAGACATGCAGTGGGAAAACCAACCCCGTGTGTGTGTGTGTGTGTGTGTGTGTGTGTGTCCAATAGACTCTGAACCATGATTATACTGTTATTAATTTGATAAGAGGTATTTGTTGTTTTCCTTGTTAGATAAATACCTACACCCTTTACCTAACACACACACACACACACACACACACACACACACATACACACAGTCACAAACACACACACACACACACATGGGGGTTGGTTGTCCCACTTCATGTCTCTTAAACACTCCATGACAAATGTAGGGCATTGGGGCAGCTGGTACGGTACACATACAGTCACACACACACATACAGTCACACACACCCACACCCACATACACACACACACACACACACACACAATAACACACACACACACACACACACACACACACGTACACAATATTGGTGATGCTTATATCAATGGTACAAATAATCCTGATAGTAAATATTAAGGGGAGGTTTTTAGTTTTTTCCCTAGACCTCCATCAAGCATATAATTACACCCCCTTGACCCCCTTTCAAGATAAATTTGTAAATTTATCGGTAGAAAATTGTTTCCAGTCGAAGGCCGGTTCCCCTTAAATTACAGGCTCGCTATCGCTTGCCATGTAAAAATCAGCAAGAGACACGAGAAAGGATAAAGAGGTGACAGGAGAAAACACTTATAACAGTTTGCCCACACAAAGCAAGCACACAAGCATTCAGAAGCACCAACCACTCCAGCCATACACACAAGCATTCAGAAGCACCAACCACTCCAACCATACATACAAGCATTCAGAAGCACCAACCACTCCAGCCATACACACAAGCATTCAGAAGCACCAACCACTCCAGCCATACACACAAGCATTCAGAAGCACCAACCACTCCAGCCATACACACAAGCATTCAGAAGTACCAACCACTCCAGCCATACACACAAGCATTCAGAAGCACCAACCACTCCAGCCATACACACAAGCATTCAGAAGTACCAACCACTCCAGCCATACATACAAGCATTCAGAAGCACCAACCACTCCAGCCATACACACAAGCATTCAGAAGCACCAACCACTCTTTAGCCATACACACAAGCATTCAGAAGCACCAACCACTCCAGCCATACACACAAGCATTCAGAAGCACCAACCACTCTTCAGCCCACAAACATTCAGAAGCACCAACCACTCCAGCCATACACACAAGCATTCAGAAGCACCAACCACTCCAGCCATACACACAAGCATTCAGAAGCACCAACCACTCCAGCCATACACACAAGCATTCAGAAGCACCAACCACTCCAGCCATACACACAAGCATTCAGAAGCACCAACCACTCCAGCCATACATACAAGCATTCAGAAGCACCAACCACTCCAGCCATACACACAAGCATTCAGAAGCACCAACCACTCCAGCCATACATACAAGCATTCAGAACCACCAACCACTCCAGCCATACACACAAGCATTCAGAAGCACCAACCACTCCAGCCATACACACAAGCATTCAGAAGCACCAACCACTCCAGCCATACATACAAGCATTCAGAAGCACCAACCACTCCAGCCATACACACAAGCATTCAGAAGCACCAACCACTCCAGCCATACACACAAGCATTCAGAAGCACCAACCACTCCAGCCATACATACAAGCATTCAGAAGCACCAACCACTCCAGCCATACACACAAGCATTCAGAAGCACCAACCACACACGCAAGCATTCAGAAGCACCAACCACTCCAGCCATACATACAAGCATTCAGAAGCACCAACCACTCCAGCCATACACACAAGCATTCAGAAGCACCAACCACTCCAGCCATACATACAAGCATTCAGAAGCACCAACCACTCCAGCCATACACACAAGCATTCAGAAGCACCAACCACTCCAGCCATACACACAAGCATTCAGAAGCACCAACCACTCCAGCCATACACACAAGCATTCAGAAGCACCAACCACTTCAGCCATACATACAAGCATTCAGAAGCACCAACCACACACACAAGCATTCAGAAGCACCAACCACTCCAGCCATACACACAAGCATTCAGAAGCACCAACCACTCCAGCCATACATACAAGCATTCAGAAGCACCAACCACTCCAGCCATACACACAAGCATTCAGAAGCACCAACCACTCCAGCCATACACACAAGCATTCAGAAGCACCAACCACTCCAGCCATACACACACACATTCAGAAGCACCAACCACTCCAGCCATACATACAAGCATTCAGAAGCACCAACAACTCCAGCCATACACACAAGCATTCAGAAGCACCAACCACTCCAGCCATACACACAAGCATTCAGAAGCACCAACCACTCCAGCCATACATACAAGCATTCAGAAGCACCAACCACTCCAGCCATACAATCATTCAGAAGCACCAACCACTCCAGCCATACACACAAGCATTCAGAAGCACCAACCACTCCAGCCATATATACAAGCATTCAGAAGCACCAACCACTCCAGCCATACATACAAGCATTCAGAAGCACCAACCACTCCAGCCATACACACAAGCATTCAGAAGCACCAACCACTCCAGCCATACATACAAGCATTCAGAAGCACCAACCACTCCAGCCATACACACAAGCATTCATAAGCACCAACCACTCCAGCCATATATACAAACATTCAGAAGCACCAACCACTCCAGCCATACACACAAGCATTCAGAAGCACCAACCACTCCAGCCATACACACAAGCATTCAGAAGCACCAACCACTCCAGCCATACACACAAGCATTCAGAAGCACCAACCACTCCAGCCATACATACAAGCATTCAGAAGCACCAACCACTCCAGCCATACACACAAGCATTCAGAAGCACCAACCACTCCAGCCATACACACAAGCATTCAAAGCACCAACTACTCCAGCCATACATACAAGCATTCAGAAGCACCAACCACTCCAGCCATACACACAAGCATTCCGAAGCACCAACCACTCCAGCCATACACACAAGCATTCAGAAGCACCAACCACTCCAGCCATACACACAAGCATTCCGAAGCACCAACCACTCCAGCCATACACACAAGCATTCAGAAGCACCAACCACTCCAGCCATACATACAAGCATACCTGTAGAGTGTATATAAAGTAATGTACTTATGATACATATCAGCAGCCTGTTACATATATACCATTACATACGTATATACCGTTACATATATACCGTTATATATATATATATATATATCTTATATATCTCTCGTTACATACGTATATACCGTTACATATATACCGTTATATACGTATATACCATTACATATAATTATACCCTTATATATCTCTCGTTACATACGTATATACCGTTACATATATACCGTTATATACGTATATACCATTACATATAATTATACCCTTATATATCTATCGTTACATACGTATATATCGTTACATATATACCGTTATATACGTATATACCATTACATATAATTATACCCTTATATATCTATCGTTACGTAAGTATTTATGATTACATATATACCATTATATATATACCGTTGCATAATACTCCTATATCCTTATATAAACAAGTCATGCAAGGTGTTGGGGTATCTCTGTTGGTGTCACACTTACCATCACTAAAGCCATACACGGGTTGCATAAAGGTAACTGCAACACTTTACCAGGAAAACATGGACTCATAACGGTCTTATACGTAACTAGCTGAGTTGCTGAAATATAGTGTGTGTGTGTGTGTGTGTGTGTGTGTGTGTGTGACGCACTCCACACTGAGGGCTTTATCTAACGCTGTTCACGGAATATGGGAGTGGTTTGTTGTTGGTATGTGTAGTTGTGTATGTGTGTGTGTAATAATGCTAGTGTGTGTGTGTGTGTGTGTGTGTGTGTGTGTGTGTGTGTGTGTGTGTGTGTTAATGCTATTGTGTGTGAGTTAATACTAGCGTGCGTGTGTACTTACTCTAGTTGTACTTACTCTAGTTGTATTGCGGGAGTGAGCATGCTCGTTATTTCCCGCCTCCTATATGTGTAGGTGTTATATGTATCGTTGGAATGGCTGTGGATGTGTGTGTAGTCTGTATTTTTAGCCAATTGGCGACATCGGAAACGAAGGCTTAGGGTGGATCTGTATGGTACCATTCTCAACTATAGACGGTACCGTCTCGCCCGAAGGCTTAGGTAGCCATCAGCTTAGGTGAACCATATGATACCCATCTCGCCTTGTACCATTTTTGCCAACCCCAGATGGGACGTCACAACGTCGTCCACTTATTCCAGGTACCTATTTACAGCTAGGTGAACTGAGGCTAACACATGAAAGGAGACAAGCCCAATTTGTCTCCGCCCGGCCGGGGATTGAACCCCCGACCCCTCGTGTGTGAGACGAGAGCTCTACCTACTAGGCTACGGGCTGTGTGTTTGCATGTATGTGTGTGTGTGTTTGTGTGTAGGGGTAAGGGGTGGAGGTATACATTATATTTAACAAGGACAACAACAACAACAACAACAAATACT